>JANEHU010001825.1:0-260556 GCA_027563435.1 Nasonovia ribisnigri
GTTGAATTCTCGATAAGAATACTGTGCCAGTACCACTGAAGAATATTATTTGAATTATTCCTCACACAGATGTAAGAAATACGTTAAAATATATTATGATATAGGTTAACCTACACACTAATAATGAAAAAATCGATTAAGTAAAAATCACTGCATTATGATGGTAAGATAATTTTTATAATTTTTGAGATAGGTAGCATCTTATTATTAAATCAACATAGGATTTCAATTTACCGCAATTATTAAAATATATGAAAGCGAATGAAAAAATATAACTTGGGTCAAGTTAATGTTAAGAATTTTAAACTATAAGTTGATAGGTGTAGTTATAAACTATTATACATCTATATATTTAACGTTTAGGTTTAAAGTTAATACGAAGCAAATTATTAGTAACTGAACTCGGTTAAAAAGAAAATAATTAGTTTTTTTTTTAATTATCGTGTGAGTAACACATTCACAAATATAATATATAGTGATTGTGCCACTTTCAATTTTTTTATTTTGTTTTAAATTACTAAATATTTTATTATAAATGTATCTCTACTATTCGTTTTTGTTGCATAGTAATCCCTAACCATAGTACCTATGGTTTAGGCAAAACACGTTATTGTATCAACTGAACTATTGAACCATGGAATACATATTTATGGACCTATAACATTATAGGCAGGTCTGTGTAAATAGGTATCGAATACCTACATCGCAGTTGTATCCTTTCACGTGGAATTATTTTTTCCCATGTAACGACGAGCGCATTTTTCTACAAATTATAATATAAAATTATATTATGCGCCTCCGCGCAGTTACGTACCTATACATGTTTTAGAGTTGTCGTTGGCGTGAAAAAATGATAACATCATAATCTTACCATATTATAATATTGTATGATTGACGTGTGATTTTCGTTTTTTTCTATGGTCTGACGTTGATCCTCCATAATCGTATAACATAATATTATACGATGATAACTAGGGCCCGGATATTGATGATTTTTGCATCTTTTGGGCCTATAGTCTATATAGACTATGGTTTCCTAGCCCAAAATTTGTTTCAATTAATATACAAATCTATAATAATAATAAATAACCAATTTTTTTTCATTTTTTGTGATTTTTTTCATATTTAGGTAATTTTTTTAAGTTAATAGGTAATTTTTACTTTTTTTTTAACAATTGAGAGAAAAAATTACGAGCTAATTATTTTTCATTATTATTTTATTTATATTATGTTATTATTTTTAATATCTAAACATTTTAGTAAAAATTATGTGTTTATATATACAATTGTAATTTTAAATTTTAAAACCAATAATTATCTTAGTAACTATAATATATTTAGGTCAATAACATATAAATATGTTTAGGGTATTTTACGTTTTTTAATATCATAAATGCAATTTTTAGAGCACCAACATCCGAGCCCTTATCTTAACCTAGTATTATCGTCGATTAACTGTGCGATTTTCGCTTTTTTATGAACCGCGTCGATATATACTCGTCCATTCATACGGGTGAAAAATACTAGCTACACATAAACGTGCGTCGTCGTCTCTTTGTCATCGACGTTTATGTTCGACTTAATCACTCTGACGCCGCTGGCAACTATTTTTTTCCGTTTAAACGTATTCCACAACAGTACATAAAAACTATAGCCACCAGCCGTGTGTGTGCAGTGTAACCGGTCCATCAAACCGCGATTTCGATCCGGACTTGCAGCAAATTGTCTTGTCTGCAATAATTAAATTTACAAAACGTGCCAATCGTTAAGTTATATTTAATACCAAATTATATAATATAGGTGCGTCATCTTCCGATGACAGCGGTACCGCAGCCTCCCAATAGGGGACACTGATTTTGTTGGTCCTGGAAAAAGTATATCTCTATATATAAGAAAAAGTGTCCCCCTGAGAAATCAACGCAGAGCCAAAACTACCGTACGGATTTATTTGAAATTTTCAGGATATGTACTTATTACTATGTATAGGCGCACTAAGAAAGGATTTTTCGAAATTCAACCTCTAAAAGGCAAATTAAGGGGTGGTAAGAATTCAACAGTTGCGCCATCTATCAAGCAATATCAGCTAATCTTTTGTTTATAAATGGTTGCTATATTATTATTATTATCATTATTATTATTACCTGTCAACCTAAACGAATTGTTTAATTATTTTTTGATTGCTATTTTTTCCGATAATTCTGCTTTGTTTATTATATTACTACTAAATTGTATTTAAATAATACACTGAATGCAAAATACATACATTTTCATCAAATTAATAAAAAAGAAAGCTATATATTTATTTTTTATATTAATGAATCTATATCTGTATATATAAAAAGACTTGTCCTGGGTGATTCATCATCGCCTAGCCGGAACCGCTGGACGGATCTGGCTGAAATTTGGCATACAGATAGCTATTTTGACGTAAGCGTCCGCTAAGAAAGGATTTTTGGGAATTCACCCCTAAAGGAGGAAATAAGGGGTTGTAAGAATACAATAGTGGCGCCATCTATCAAGCTTTATTTAATTTAAATATACTACATTGGTTTAAGTACCTACAAAACATACAAACTTGATGTTTGGAATAGTGGTTCTTCTAATTATCTAGATGTGCAATAAGAAAAGATTTTCTGATATTCGCATTTCAAAGAAGTGGTCAATCATGGATCTTAAGATTCGAGGTGGAAATTGAAACTTTTTTTGTTTATTAATGGTTGCCTTTGGTTGCAGGTTATAATAGTGATAGCAGAAATTAGCATTATTATTATTATAACTTGCGGTTGCTCATCAGCAGGGCTCGGGACTTTATGTGCTTGAAATCTTAAAAATATGCACATACATATGCACCAAAAAATATCAAAATATGCGCTTTAATATGCATTTATTTTTAATTAAAAAATACATACTTATTCAAATTTAATTTTTAAAAAAACATATATTGTACATATTACTAAAAATTTATATTTTAAACATATTATATTACTAAAAAAAAATGTCTAACTTGACACGATAACGATCGTAGTCCGTCGATCACTGTGTACTGGCAAACAGAATAATACTGTAAAAGACAGATTAAATAAAAATAATATTGTCTTCAGAGCTAAAAATAAAATGGGTTCCCCGTAACACTATTGATTATCGCTTCATCGGTATTATTGCTGACAAAATCATGTAGATAAAATTGATTTAAGAGTATTATTTTAAAATATGCAATAAAAATCAATAAATCTTTAAAATATGCAATAAAAATCAATAAATCTTAAAAATATGCATTTGAAGAAAAAAAATCCAAAATATGCAAACATATGCACAATAAACTTTTAAACTTCAACTCCAAACACCACCACACAATTTTGTACCGGATCAGATTTATTCTATTTACTTCCCGAACAAATATGCAAATGCATAAAGTCCCGAGCCTTGCTCATCAGCTATATACGTTGAATTATTTCACAAAGTTAGCCGTTAGGTACAAGAACGCTGATTTATCCGAAAAAATAAAAAAATAAAATAACCCTCAAAATATATTAATATAGAAATACTATAAAAATCCGGGATAATCAATTATGACTTCAATACTATTTTAGGTACACCGTAATACCGTATAAATATATTTTTCAACTACAAATCTATACTAATATAGATTGTATTTGATCACCCTCCTCGCTGTGTCCGCAATCTGCTGCAAGTAGATTGCCTACCTGATAATATATTGTTTGCATAACCATAAGCATGTCTCACGGGCAACGCCATGCGGGATGACTAAAAATTGAAACATAATATGATTTTGCTTCCACATTAAATTAAACCTAAAAGGAGTTAATTAATCACAATTTTTTTCCCGAGCATCGCCGGGTTATTCAGCTAGTATTATATATTGCAGGATATATTAATCAAATAAATTATACATAATATTACGCGTCTCCTATAGCGATCATAAACGATGAGATATGAAAAAAGATTCTCTTAAGTTTAACTACAGCTATCGGTCGTTGGGGTATAACATAATAAATTAATAACCTAACCTATTACTATAGTTTGATTGACGGCGTGATTTTCTTATTTTTTTATGAATCGTCATCGATGTTACTCGTTCCCGTCTGGCTTTAACGTGCATAATATCGTCGCTCTGTGTGACCTAATCATCACCCTGACACCGCCGGCAGTCTTGTAAAAAATACTTTTTAAAAGTATTCAAGTACAGATACAGTACTTGTTTTAAAAATAATTTAAAATACGTCTTTGAATACTCAAAAAAAAAGTATTTGAGTATACCTATACAGATATAAATACTTTGTTCAATTACATTTTCAAAAGTAATTAAAATTTAAAATACGTATTTGAGTGCTTAAAAAATATTTGAATACTTTTACTCGGGTACTCTACAAGACTGGGCCCCCTGGCAACTATGTTGTATAGGTTAAGATGTATCATATAACGGTGTATAAAAAATATAGCCACTGGCTATGTGTGTCCGGTGAATCGGTCGATCAAATAGCGATGTCGATCAGGATTCAGAACTTGCTATAGGTGGTTTCGTCTGCAATAGCCAATAACTGCAGTATTGGCAAAACGTGCTAATCGTTCAAGTTATATAATAAGAAACCATATATTATGCATCATCTTTCGAACGACCGAGCCTCCCAATAGCGGACACTGATTTTGGTCCCAGAAATATTATTCAATATATTACGCGTCTACCAATAATAGACGATGAGATATGAAAAAAAAAATTTCCAAAAAAATCCTAAGTTAACTACTAATAATATACTATTTATTAGATCATGTTGATCATATAAACATAATTATGTACTTTACAGAATTTTGAGGAATTCCAAATAGAATTTTTGTTTAGCAGATATAATAATATTATTATTATTTAGGTTACCTTTATCATCATAATAATGAATGATGTTACCACATAATATATACATAGCAACTGATATAAACAATTTAACAAAAAAAGGGTCTATCGAATTTGAGAAAGACCCCAATATACAAATTCATCACTTTTTTCCCGATCGATTAAAAAAATACGATAAAAAAACATTTACATACTATAATTTTATTTTATTTATTCATATGGTCATAGTATAATTGTATGAAATATAATAATATTTACTGCTAAATATGTTATATACACCATTATAATATATGTAATCATCAGTGTGGCGAATTGAACGCAAAAAAACTGTTGAATATGCACTATGATGTAAGCAAAATTAAAATAAAGTTAATAAAAGTTGAAATAAAGTTGAAATAAAAGTTGAGAAATAGTGCAAACTACCATTTTAAAACACGTAGTGGAATTAATTTTTTTTTATAAGATTAAAAATATAAACAAATAGTTTGAAAAAAATTGTATAAAACTAAACAACTTAATAATAATCATAAAAAAAATTTTTATAACCTAATTACATCATTTTTGTCAGTCTGACTGTTAACAATAATGCACAACATTATAAACTTAAACGTAAAAAATATGTTTTAATCGGAATATCTGAAGAAAATACGCACCTCAGTCAATCAAAATTACGTAAATGTGTGCTGGCCACTGGTATTTTAACATGGTGATTATTTTAAATGTCAACACTAATTTTCTTGGAAAGTATAATGTTCGTGTATTTGGAAATATTATTTTTTTTTATAATTTAAAACCATCTCAAAATTCAGTTTTAGAGTTTTTCAAAAAAATTACGTTTTTATTATTGTTATGGTTATAGATATCATTTTTTTAAGTTTTTACTTATTGAATCAGAGTATATGTTTTTAATTTCATATTTTAAAGTGGAATGTTTTTGTGAGAATTTCAATATGTGTAAACTTAAAATTCAAACAAATAGTTAGTTATACCTAAACTTTTAAAGTTTTAATGAGCAGAGTAGTTGTGAAACATTTTGTGGGATACTTAATATTATGTTGTGCCACGTAATTTCGCTCATTTAAACTATAAACACTTAATAACTATAAGTATACTAGAATGAGATTAGATTTTTATATACTGTGGAACCTTGATAATTCAAAAACCTTAATAAATTTAAATAAATGCCGTTCCCTTGCCTAAATTAATATTTTTTTAAAAAATTTGGATTTTGTGTTTATACATATTTTGTATTTTGTATCATGACTTTAAAGTTTAAACTATGTACTCGTAAATAATTATAGGTATTGTTTCAAAACCATTGATACTTTTCTAGTATAGATAAAATCCAAATTATTAAGTTTAACTTATTTTTATTCAAATGTACCCCACCTCCTATGGGATACGTTCAAATCTGCCTCAATCAATTAATAATCAAATCAATAAGAATTTATAAAAGTTATTATATATTTGTATTTTTATTTTTATTTTTTAACACATTTTGGTATTAGGAAGTATAAATATTGTCGAGCGGAGTTAGAAAAAAGTTTTGAAACACATTTTTAGAAATATAATAATATTATGTTGTTTAACCGAAACATTATTTGTCTATTATATGCATAATAGATTACATCCCCCCCCCCCACCAGTAATATATAAATCCATCACGCTACGCTTGTGGGCTCTGCAACCGCGATGGTAATTGTGTTGGTTTTCAAAAGTCGCGCTCTAGTTCGTCGTCCAATTACAGTTCTCTTGGGCGTAATGAGTTCTGTCTTGAATCATAATATTATTATACCTATATGTATACCTACTATACTCGGTAACCACGGTACAAGTAGGTATAGGACTATAGATGTATGTACCATTAATATAGAGAGTCGATCGTTATAACATTATAACGAGACGAGTAGTTTTTTTTTAAACTCATTATCTCGCATACATTACGGCTCGCGTTTATCATGAGCCGTACAGAGTGATTTACAAAGCATGCTCACCCCTTTTTTCCACCTATAATTCAATGATGGAAAATATTGTTTTTTGAAATTTTGAAACATCTATATAGTATATATACTCTTGAAGACCATATATTTTCAAATTCTACTTAATAATGAACATCCTGTCAAGATACAAACTTCTGTTTTTCAAATAAGAATACTGCCCTTTCTATACTACGAATATTTAGCGGACAATTTTTTTGAAAACGTTGACGTATCAAAATTAAAATTCGAACGAGTAGTTTTTGAGTTAATTAACTTTGTGTATTTAGATTAATATTGGTCCACGATAGGAGATATACAGGTGCAAAATGTGATTTTAAAATTTAAGCAATTAATCTTAATCGTTTAACATTTATATTTTGCAAAAATAGTACAAGTATAATCAATATACAAGATCCAATATTACATATTATATTTAATATTTGTATAAAACCATTTTTAATGACTTCTGTCTCTAGCATAAAACTATAAACATTTTCATAAATCCATAATTAAAGGAAAAAAATAGCATGCGCATACTCGGTGAATCAGCTAATACATGTTTACCTACATCATATTAATATATTAATGTATTATTATATAATATCAGCGAGTGTGATAGTGGTAAAACGTACGATACATACAACCACTGATTAACCGAATACTTTGAGCGACGTAAAGATTTTTTGTTTTAGGTAATTATCGATGGCGTTCGTGTGATAATAATATACTTAGTAGGTAGTTATGCCTACATTATAGGTCGGTACTGACTGGAAAAGCTTGTCGATGCGGTGGTCGTAAAATAATTAAGGCTTGGAAGTTGATGCTCTAAAATACCTATAAAAATTCCCTAACGAATAAAAGATGGCCTGAAAAATGGTATATATTAATTATCTAAATATTTAAAAAATGATCATAAAATTATTTATTGATTTTAAAATTTAAAATTTAAATTTATAAACATATTTACATGATTGAAATGTATATTTATAGCTTTTTTGGGAGAAAATAATCGTACATCTACGTTTCGTTGTAATTTTTTTTTTACCATCATAATATTATTATTATTGTATGTTCTCGCATTGTTCGCTTTATATTGTCTGTTATAATCGATTTCACGGTCTACGCTATATTATATTTTAATGTTTTATAAGTAGGTACCTACTCAAATCGTTTGCTTGAATTGTAATTTTTAGTATATAAACCGATAAAATACACGCGATATGTTTTTTACATAATATTTTTGTAATAGTTATATTTTTAACTCGTAAATGCAAATAAGTCGACACGTTCCCGCACACTACTTAAACATTATATGCATGCAAATAATTTTCATGATTTTTCACTAATTTAATGTTGTACTTAATTTAAACTAAGCGTTTGGATACACATATACCTACACTCAATAAAATAAGACATTGCTTTTAAATCGAAAAAAATATATAAACGAACTATTTGTTTATTATTGTGCTCAAAACTTAATTAATAATTATGGAGGTATCGAAGAGTTGACACCTAAAGACATTTCTTGTTATAACTTATAAGTTATAAGTATGCACCTATCGGGTCTTTCGACGAAAAAAGAATTTTTTCAAAATAGGTACAAATCTATGCTAAGTGACAATCGTAGAAATTTCGAATTTGAAAATATAAAATCACGTTTCATATCTTCATATTGGCTCTTGTTCCAAAACTAATATTATATTTTTTTGTTATTATTTTTTTAATTTTGCATTTATTTAATTAAGCAATAGGTATAAATTTATATTGTTTGTACACATTTGTAAGCAGAAGTACATGATATATTATAATTGTTTTAAGATGTTCTGTTTTTTTTTTAACACACAATAAGGAATTTTTTTGCATATTTTTGAACTTTTGAGTGCATAAGTTGCATATTTAACAATATTTTTTGCATAAAAATTCGGGTCTTATTAATAATTATTATATAACAACGACCATCGTTTGAGGGTGACTGTGTTTTACTTTCTAAACATAATACTATATAGACACCTAATAATAAAATCCCTGTTGTGTGTTTGTCCGCTAGTGCGTCCCATCTATAAGCGTTTCTGTTATCAATATTTAAGATTTATTTATCATTATTTATTACAATATTGATGATTTAAAACAAGTGAGCAAAATTCTAATCGTATTTTAACACAACGCAGTAAACTATAATTTCAAATACAATTTAAACAGATTTTGGTAACTCTAATATTTAGATTTTTGTCTATATTAAATACTTAATACTTATACAATAAGAAATTAAGTTAATATTAACAAACGTAACTAAATATTTTAATATAATATCTTATAATTTGTGACTATGTAGGTACAGTAACTACGGACAATAAATAAATATCTTAATGTACACAATCGTAACTATAGGTATAGGCTTGTGAATACTTTAATATTTATAGTTATAAAAATGGCATGTCTATTGTCAAAACATTTAGATATTTAATTTATTTAGGGTTTTGTTACATTAATATAATGTCAAGACATTTTATTTTAATTAGTTTTAATTGGTTTTGTGTATAAATAATTTATATTTTTTTAAGTACAAACCGGGAGTATAGAATGCTCACAGAGTGTTAAATTGTTTTAAAAACATTATTTTCCCACATTTTTATATTTTTTAAATTTATAAGTCATTAAATATTCTATGATCTATTCATATTATTGACTGTATTAAACACATCATTAATTATAATATGCGTTTGTTATTATTTTTGTTTTCAGTGTCATTGTGCCTAATGCAGAACGTATTAAATCTGAATTACTGGCAATGTGTAATGAAAAGAACGGATCAATGTCCAGACATGGACATCAAAATATTTTTGTATTCCAGGTAAGATGATAATAATATAATAATGAATATTCCACATGACTATTTAATCTTACCTATAGATATCATGTCTGCACTTTCAAGGCAAAGGACATTCAAACCAATCAAATCCTTAGAAAACCGTTTATACGTATATTATACTTATACTACCTATCTAAACGTAGTTGTTAAAAATCATTATAATATTATCATGCAGCGTATGGCGTATAGTAATTATGTTTGATCTTAAAGGTCCAATCAAAGTTTGATCCTCGAACTAGGTGAAGGACTTTATTGAAAATGATTTTAACACATTTCAAAAAACACAATTATTATGTTTTGTGTTATTTTGTATATATGAAAATTAATACTTAATTGAGCCTAATACCTTTATAAACACGTGTACAACTTAATCTGATACGAAAGTTTTTGTTTTATCACAGTTTTAATGGAATAAAATAATTACTACAATATTTAAGTTGAATTAATACGGTTGGAACAAATATTTTTCAATCTGAATCTGCAGAATATGTAAAAAAATAATGAAATAATTAGGTAAATAAAGAAATAGGTAGATAGTATCAAATATAATATTGTTTAAAATAATAAAAAAATATAAATAGTTGGATTTTTGATACCTAGTGATATAATGTTACACTAGATAAAACAATGATTGGTCAACTATAAAAAAGAAAGAGTTAACATCATTATCTCACTTACTTAATGGCTGTGTTGTAGCTTGTCTTACAGAAAACGATAACTCTTTAAATTTGTCTATAATATTATTATACGCGCGTGGTAAAGCGTACATACTTAGCAAATTTAATCGTAAACATATTATTGTAATAAACAATATTATAGTGCCTGGAAACTAATATCGCTGACTAAAATATATCATACGTAGGGCTTACTCCCTCATTTGTAAGTGTTACTTAAGCAAGATATATTTTACTGTAGGACAACCACTGTGGCTGTACTCCGTTCCCTGAATTTTGTTCAAAACCTAAACACGTAGGTACCTACTATATATTACCATCGTGCACGTTTATAACATTTTGTTTTAGATCTTTGTAGCAATAGTATACCAAAAATAAAATGTTAAAAAAACATAATAAAAACGATTACACCGTGTAAACATAGGTGATACGTGTTTGTTAACTTTCGTTATAGTGTATACAACATACGTGTCCACTCTCGTTTTTTAAAAAAAACAAATATTTTGTATGTTACTTTGTAATAGTATAACATTGTATACATTGACACAGTCAATTAGATTACGCATATGTATGATACATATATATATATATATATATATATACATATATATATATATAATATTATTTGATATATTATATTATATTATTGTATTGTGCCGACCCGACGACGTCAACTGCGAAAAATCCGATCCTGTCAATTCTCGCTATTGAAATAATATTCGTGTGCAATCAATAAACACCTCTCGATTGGAGTGCATTGTGTGATCGAAGAAGTGTAACAAATCAATCACTCCGCGATCCAAATAAACGAGAGTGACATTGTTTACTTATTTATTATACTTTCGTCAGTAAGAATTCCACGTACCATAATACACAGTTTTGTGAAAATAACGGACACTACTGCTGAGCAAACTGTTCCAATTCGGTACAAATTTTCGATATATTTACTCGGAACGCCACTGCAGGTAACGACAAAAGCAAAAAAAATAAAATTTGAGTATAAATTCGCCTCCGTCGTATGGCCGTCTATTTTTTTTTTAATTCACCCTACCTATACGAACGAAAATTAAGTCACTTTCTAATATTATATCAATCTGTGCTTTTGTATAAGTACATTTTATACACGTGATTATAGATTGTTCAAATTATGAATTATTTCATAAATTATTTAAATACTCATAGTTAAATTCAGTGGCATAATTACGTGGGTGCACGACGGTGCACTTGTACGCCCTGGTGATATGTAACTGGTGCAAAGTATGCTTTGGCATCAGCTGAAACTGAACTTTAATCCTATTAAAATATAATAATATTTTATTGATTTGTTGATTTTTTTTTTTGGTAAAAGATAACACAACTAAAAAAAATAAAATATCGTTATGTAATAATTTTGCTATCACTCATTATCAATAACTATAGCAGTGTCATAGTCATTACTCATTATCATAGGCTGTAGACTAAATTTTAACAAAATAACATTTTAAAATGTACAGTGTTTAAAACAATTAAAACATACAGATTTCAATAGTTGCTTGTAATAAAATATAAAAAGATACTAAGTATATGCGAGCAAAGTGATTGTCTTCAAATATGACTTAATTTGTCTTTATGATTATTGCCTATTGGACCGTTAAGATTTAATGAAATTAAGCCAGTACTTAATTATATTATAATGTTTATACTTGAGTGTAAGTTAAACGAAAATTTTCGATTATTTCTGAAAAATAAACTTATGCTATAATCTAAAATAGATATAAGTAGATACTACAGTTTGAAAGTGTCATTAGAACACGACAGTCGTCTGTCGACGATATTA
Organism: Nasonovia ribisnigri; assembly: GCA_027563435.1. Taxonomy (NCBI): domain Eukaryota; kingdom Metazoa; phylum Arthropoda; class Insecta; order Hemiptera; family Aphididae; genus Nasonovia; species Nasonovia ribisnigri. The sequence continues at coordinate 12,206 of JANEHU010001825.1, forward strand.
TTATTAGAAAGTATCATATCGAAAAAAACAAAAAAACGTTCATTTTTATAATCTATAATTATTATTAATACCAATTAGACGTTATTTATGTATTGTTTATAACTAGAAATTGCCATTGTTTTATCGGACGAGAGACTCCGTTCTAGTGTATAATTATAATTATATACGCCATGCATTGCGATTTCACAATCGAAGCATTTTGAACAAAAATTATACAAAAATCTTCTTTTAACTTTTAAAGAATGTCAAAAGGTACACCGCCGGTGCAATATGTACATACAACAATATTATTGTATTAAAACTTTTCAAACGTCAATGTGATTCGTTATTGCTGTATAATTGCTGCAGTCCTCGGGGCTGACTGTGTTGCGTTGAAATAACTGAAATTATATTGAAATAAATTGATGCTTGAAATAATCAACAGTCACTGTCACATATTTATACGTAATCGACACTCATAAAACAAATAAATAATATAAATTCCTTAAAAGAATGATGTTTCGTACTATTTGTTTTCTATCTTCTCTCTCTCTGCAGATCCATGCACACAGAACATTTACTTTCAGTAGCAGAACCAATAATATTGTATTGTTAACTTTAATATTAGAGTGGATTGACCTGAGAATCAAACTTAATTTCAAGAATATAATTTTGATTTTGTACTTTGAAATTTTTACGATAGTTACATTTTTCCACAATATGAGTTTTTTAAATTGTACACGATAGGTACTCAAAACTAAAATAAAAATTGTATTTTAGTAAAAAAAAAAAAAACAAATGCGTATCTACAAACCTTGGTAATTTTTTTAACTTTATTTTTGATTAATAGTTCAATTTACTTTAATATTAAAGCTAACAACGTAGTTTAGTTGAACCCAAATTGTCTAAGTCGTACGTTGACGCGCTAGAGAGAGGAAACAAATAATGCACTGTCATTTGATTAAAACAATGAGACGAAACACACATTTAAAAAAAGTCTGAGATAGGTACTCGTATTTGATCAGATACTTGTTATTTTTTCCGGTGTACCGAAAAACAATTTATCATAGATCCGTTTTGCTGGAACTTGTCAGATAAGTTTTAATGTAACTGTTTACGCGTACTACCTATATTAGCGCAAACAATATTCGAATAAGTAAAATATAATAATGTTATGATAAAAAAAAATCTATCAAGGAGGCTGCTATCGTAACATAATTATATTATGCATTGGTTGCTAGAAGTTAGAACCTAGATTCTGTTAACGCAAAATCGGCCAGAAAAATCCCAGCCCAAAAAACATAAATATGTTGAAAAGATAATTTGTTTAGTACATTTGACAAAAATCAAGTTTAACGATGTTTAGATGTCACTATAAGATAATATTAAATAGGCTATAGCCCCCCCCCCCCACTGTAAATTACATGGACATTAACACCACACCCACACCTTCCCGTATATATTCACTCAAAAATATAATTATTTACTGTCTGTCTATTGCAGAAACTGTAAAATTACGTATAATAATCGTACTAACCTACTGACATAAACTGTTTCCTTAAAAACAAATATAGACATACTGCAGCTTATAATATTACAATATCTATCATAGGCAATATAAAGTATTAAATTACTAACTTTTTCCCCCAAAAAAATAAGAATTATGTTGAATTTTAAAAGGTTTGTTAATATTTTTAAAAAAATAATGTACTTTTAGGGGAAGCAATTACAAGTTTTTTGGGGGGCTTAGCCCCTCAGCCTCCTCCCCTAGTTGCACTTATGCTTAGATGAGAATTTACCCAACTTTGTATATTAATAATTATGTATCATAATTCATAAGTCATAACTAATAAGGTATTCCTGAATTCAAACATTGACAATTTTTACAGCGGTGCTAAACGAAAAAAATTGATCGATGTTCGAAACAAAAACACACTCCGGTATAGCGGTTGGGATCCTAGCAAAAGAAACGTCATAATTATTCACGGTTTTAATGGAACAGAAAGCAAGACCCCGATGACAATCATCAGAAACGGTTAGTGATCAACATTAAATAATAATATGAAATATTGAATTATGATTGTTACTACTTTTATCGCGAATCGCGATCATCATTATTATTATAACTAATTATTACTTCAACGAAGCTATTCTATTAGTATAAGTATTATGTTTACCAAATACCTACGTAGATTGATAATTATTTCAACGTTTCACCGCAAAATGCAAGCATTGTAGAGGAAATCGTTTTTAAAACCGACAAATTATTATAATAATGATAATATTATTTTATATACACGCAGTATTTTAATGAACAATTATATCGTCCAGTTGTATTTAAGTTGGTGAATGTATTTCTATTTTTTAATTAAAAAGTCGACGGCGAAATTCCTAAACATTATTAGATACACAGTCGGAACTCGTTTCGCTTCACTCGCCTTCAGGAGCAGTTTAAACGGCAGAATAGTATCTATAATGTTCAAAATTCGATGGTGATAATATTATAATATTATTTACGCACTATTATCATAAGCATTAAAAAAAAGACTTCAATCGTTGTGTGTTTCAACTATTAACTAACTACTGTGGAGATCTCGCGGTTGACCCAAAAGGCAAAAGTTGTCACGACTTAGTGAGTTTTTGTTTAATAACATCGTGTGCGGTTTCTAAAATATATTCCAACAGTTTTTCTTCTGCTGTTTTCATAAACTATAAAATAAAATAAAATTACAATGGCACATATCGTATTTGAGGACGTCAGCGTAATATTAGTTTTATCTCTCAAACTCTCAATCGAGTGCCTTAGATAAAACGCGTTCTTGTAATATCGTTTTTATGATTTTTGAGTTATCTCAGAGTAAAATCGATCATTAGAAAAATTATATAGACTATAGAGGATAATACTTTTGAGAGTTTAGCATATCAGTTTTATATTTTATTGTTATGTTTGACTTAAATCGATATATGCCACAACCCCAAAAATATTATTATCTATATTTTTTCTAATAGGCGATTTGGCTCTATAGAATATTCATGAAAAAAAAATATTATTTTTTGTGAATGCCCGTATTGTTCTGCACGTTGCACGTATGGTCCAAAGAGAGAAAACAAACAGTTGATCGCTGACATCCTGATCTTGAGATATTATGCATTGTGTTTTCTAGTTTTAAAATAAAACACTGCGGATAAAATGTTCACGAAATCCCCACTGTTATTTTACGACGAACATATTTTCTACGATCAACCCATGCGCGTATTATACGTTTATACTTATCTACGACTGTACAGTGTACATCCGTATAGGTATAAGACGTATAGTCGTGACTGACATAACACGGTTTCATCCACATCACCAGCTACGTCCGATCGCAGTGCATCTAACGCACAAGAAACTCGGCCACCACGTTTAACGTGACAAAATCTGAGCTCACTCGAAGTTCAAATATAATAAATAATAATATTAGATATATGGTAATAATATAATACTTTCCGACGTCTATTGTAGTTTATTGTTCGGAGCCATCATAATAGGTAGGTGTAGGTATAATGATATATGCTGCGATCGGCAGTGTTGTTTTTCACGGTCGTATTATTATTATTATAGGTATATAATTATACTTACAATGGTTGTATCCGTATCATTTTGGCATTCTTGTATGGCAGGTAGGATTCTGAATTTGAAATATCTCAAAATTGAAGATTTCGCTCTTCCTGAGATATTTAAATACAATAATTAAATTATTTTTTATTTCTTTCAAACGTATTTGGTTTCAAAATCAATTGATTACACACAGAAAAAGTCGATAATAATTTACTATCAACCAAGGTTTACGAATTACTATTTTAACTGGTATGGTATAATATTATCGATTAATTTATCACTTATCAATTAGATCCCTATAATTGGGCTATTATATATTAGTTATTTATTAATATTTGATACAGTAAACTAACTTTTAAAAATGTTCACTTGCAGTAAGTTTATGACCATAAACTTTTAGATATAATCAACAATTTTTTTTTATTTTTCACATTAATGAATTATTTAAAAAAAAACCCTAACAGCATATGTCGTCTACGGGGTGATCTACCTCAAAATTCGAGTACATGTACAATTTTATATTAATTATTAAATTATAAATTAAAAAATACAATTACAGTTATAAAATGTATTAAGTACAATAAACCAAATAAACTACAAATGTATAGTTTGTATTTATTTATGTATTTTTTTTTACTTCATCCTTGGAGTCTTAAAATCCACCCCGTCGCCCGCGATTGAAGTCAAAACAAAACATTCTTGTTTTTATCGTGTCCAACAAAAAATTATTATATTCTTTAACCTTAGAGGCTAGAGGCTATATCGTTTTATTTTTGATTTCTATGTAATTTATAATTTCTAAATTAGTATTTTAATCTTGTAAATTCAAACAAAATATTATTTTAATCGTCGAAACTAATTGAAAACAAAGTTTTCAAAAAAAAGTACTTATAATAATCTGTGCGTGTATATGAAATAATAAGAAATTTGATTCATATATGTTTGTTATTTTTTATTGACCTCCGCCACCATGCCTCGATTATAGCATATGTCATGGTTCGGAAGTGCTACCATGCATACCACACAAGGAATGTGTAGGTAAAGATAATAGTATATATATATTTGCATTTTTCGTGTTTCACAGCGTACCTGAACCGAAAAGACTTCAATGTGTTTACCGTGGACTGGGAGCCACTGACGTTCTTCCCGTGTTACCTGTCCTCGCTAAGCAACACCAGACTGGTGGCCCAGTGCACGGCCCAGTTCTACGCCCACCTCACATATTCAGGGGCATCGGCGTACGACATACACTGCGTCGGCCACAGTCTCGGGGCCCACATATGCGGCATGATAAGCAACCACTTGACGCACAGACAGCACAAGATCATCGGTGCGTATAAATTATAACGTATATCATGTCATATATTGTCATTATTAGTGGCATTCCCGGGGGGTAGGGAGGGTAAGGGCGCATCTCCCTCCACCATTGGACGTATTCTTGTAGAATATTACGATGTAATAAAAAGATATATTGACCTCTTAATAAAAAGTATCTTAGAAGAATGAAAGTATTTAAATTGTAAATAGGTCTTGGAATATTATATTATATTATAAGTATCTCATAAAGATATGTAAGCTGTTTGTAATAAATTAAAAGTTGTCAAAAATGTTATTGATTTCAGTAAAATGTATATCTAATATTATACATCTGGTCACATAACAAGTAAAAAAAGTTATCTCTAGTGTGCAAACAAAACAAATTTATTTTATTTATTTTTGGTACTCCGTTTTTAGAAATACTGGCTACGCCACTGGTCATTATACAAAGGTTAGGTTAGGTTAAGTCATTATATACATTTTATTACATGGTCGCTTTTTTTTACATTTAATTGCAGCGGGGTAACAAACAAAACTATTCTTATTCTGTACACACATATTTATAATTCATCTATAGTACCTAAAATTGACTTTTGGTATTTAAAATAAATACGAAATACATAAAATGTATGAGAAAATACAAAATATTATGTATTTTAAAAAATTGTTATATTATGCTATCAAAAAAAAAATGTTTATATTAAAACTTAATTACAATTATTTGTGGTTTTAAAAATATTAATTTATATAAATTTCTAAGGGGATCAAGACCCATCATTGACTCACGCTGACCCCCTATGTATTTTAAAAATTAATATCTGCAGTTATTATATATATAATTAGTAATTACCAGGGTTGAGATTTTATAGCACTTAAAATATGCATTATAATATTAACTTAAATATCGCTAAATATGCGCTAAATATATGCAATAAAAACAACAAAATATGCAAAAAAAGATAATTTATTAATTATTAATATTTACAAATTATTATAGGCAGTTATTTAAGTTTAGAAATCAGCAGATAACAGAAATTAGAGCCAAATACCTAATACGAAATTATCGTAATATTATATTATACCTGTATATTATCGCTGTAATTGTACGGCGTTGCATCAACATAATCGGTCTATTTATTTAATCCACGGTAGATTATAGTATAACATAATCTTTACCTACATTTAAAATTTACTTGATAATTTGACTGACAAAAATCGTTTACTAATACGATACGTTTATTATACGTCGTTTACTAAAATATAATTTCATAAAATATGACCGATTTTGATTCAAAAACAGGTAAAATGCAAAAAGTCATAAAAAATCAAAAAAAAGCACTAAAAACTAAAAATTCGCAAAATATTCAAAAAAAAAACAAAATAAATTTTTTTATTTGAGTTCTCTGTATCATGAAACACATTTTTAGCTTACTCTGCTATTTTTTAAGCATCTCATAAGAAATTTGCAAATGCTATAAAATCCCAACCCTGGTAATTACATATAATATAAACATTTTAAAAATTAAATATGTAGAAGATAAAATATTATACACAACGTTTAACAATTATTGTTAAATAATAAAGAGTAATACTAAAGAATTTTAAGTATTTTAACTATAATAATAATCATTTATTTTTTGGTTGCCACGTCAATTATAATATTTGGAAGCTAAAATAAACAAAACATTTTCATGTAATAGACAGATAACAAATATATATATTATACATGTATAGTAATAATATTAAAAAAAATAATATGTAGGTATTATAATATTACCTATCTGTGTTACTTTATAGTTCAGGTTCACATAATATTATAGTTATTACTTATTTTAAAATATTGTATCACTCATTCTAGCTCGACCTGAGCATTGAATCATATGTGAACGTATACTATACTGTAGCATAGCGTGATCAGATGAAAAGTAAGTGGGGACTGCCACTATTTCGGCCGTAAAGTAGTCACACGGAAAACTTATACAAATATAATGATATACAACAAGCTCGGCAACGGCGCACATATATTTTTGCTATGCCTGCACAGTTTACACACCTATATACATAGGTACAAATAAGTACTAAAATACACAATATTATAAATCAAATGAATAAAACTATTCACATAATTTATACTTATAATACTACATATTATATAGGTTACGGTTTCCTCGGTGAGTCTTCCAAGTTCTAACACACTCGAAATAATATTATTGGCTTAACATAAATACGTAATCTAATATAGGTATGAGATTTTCTCACGAACGCAATTCGTGCACCTCCGCCAATCGGGTTGAATACATACATAGGCACCTTGTTAATATTCTTCTCTATTGTTAGGATAAGTATACCTATTTTGTATTTTGTTTATCACACGATACCGCATGTCCGGACAAACATTCTCGGTATTTCGCGGTAAATATATCGCGCGTATAATACTATAATATACGAGCTAACTAGTCAGCGTTAAAGTCTCCACGAGGAGGTCTAAAATAGGTAAGTAAATCGCATTTCTAAAAATTACTAGCTACTTACATGAATATAATGTAAATGTGATCAATTAATAGTATACGTTTCCGGAATTGCGGCAAGGGGTGTTTAGTGATGCACTTAACACTTGCCACTTACGTATACTTGCATACAACATACATACATACATACATGCATTTATATAGTATATTATGTAGGAATATACATTATACGCGTTCTTCTTTCTATAGAAAGAGACCGCGACGGCAATGCACTTGAACTTGTAACATATCGAGTCGTACATTTATGGTGTTAACACGTGTTTTCTTGACGGTCACACCACGGCGGGTGGCTGCAGGTCTATAACTCGCGGTTACATTATTAATAATATTATGTTGTGTGCCGATTTTAGATGAAATTTTTTATAGTCCGCGACTGCAATATAGATCTTTTTTCTTTATTTTAAATCACTCCGGCACGTCCAATAAAAATATGACTTTTTAACAAAAAATAATACACGATTTTCGTACGTCAACTTATAGAATATAATATTATAATATATAGTGGCCTATGTTCAGCAATAGGCCGGCCCGACTATCGCAGTGTTCGATTATTTTGCAGTCGATTTTCAAATAAAACACTACGTAAACACGGCACGATGGGTTGACTCTCTAGTTAGAGAACGCTATCGTTATTCGGGTCATTACGGAATTAAAAAAATAAAAATAAATGCTGTAAGACAACATTATATACGCGTCAATATGTTTCAAAATGATAGAACACCACATATATTTCCACATCAACGTGCGTCATGTATGTATTATATTTTTATGCTCGTACTTGCAGAACGTTATTTATTTTTAATTTGTATACTTAATCCGCTTTTTTCCAATCATTCGTGTGTCGTTGTTCGTTCTCGGATCGACAAAAAATACGTCAAAATTATATCCCACTGTCCGAGGTTAAAGTTCAAACCCGGTACAATGTCAGAAAAATGAAAATACAACGGTCTCCGCGTCACGTACATTGTACGTATACCAAACTCGAAGATGGCGTCCCGACGAAGAAGATTTCTGGTAAAACCTGTTTTTCTTTCTTCCGGATAAATGGGTCACGTGTGTGCAGAAGACGTGACCTACTATCTAATATAACATATTACGCATGTATAATAGACATCTCGAGATGTATATCGCCAATTATCGTATAGGTACCTATAATTATTATTCTGAAATATATCCGTAAGAATTTTTATCATTTTCGTTTCTATAATAATTCAGTGTACCAGCATAATATATAAAATAGACCGGCCGTGACCGTGAATTTGGCAGTGGGATTTTTGTAGGTACCTATCGCAGCATTCTTCATAACTTTCCAGTTTCCTCTGGGCCATATTCGTCATTATACATGTACTGAGTATAATATAATATTATGCATAATTTAGTCAGGAAATATTTTCGCTTGGCCGCCACGTGGTATACATCGCACGAGATGTGAGTATTTAATCTTTTATTTTTCAATTCGCATATTCGCTCGACGACGTTCATAATCATAACAGTTTTGGTATGCTTGTATTGTGGAATACGCCGCTGACTGAAGTACCTATATATTTCTTTAGTTTGGTCGATTACTGGATGTAGCTCGTTCGCAAAAGTACAAATATTATAATTATTGATTAAAAAACGATATATTCTTAACTTTTAACCGTATCTATATATAAATATATAATCTTTGGATATTATACCTGGTTAACATAAAAAAAGTCACTTTGTATGGCTGTATGAGAGACAGAGAGAAAGGGAGTGACAATAGGATCAGTAATATTGGGTCCCATAAATATATTCCAATATGCGTTCATGTACAAAATGCATTTAGGTTCGATTTCTATTTTAAATTCGTTTTAGACCACAATCATCAAAAAAAATACATTACACTTATCAAATAAGGGGGAGAAGAAATTAGTGCAGATATTCAGAAACTATGAGCATAATATATATATTAAAAGAAATAGTGAAACCAGAATTATCCAAGGTACATACTTATACCAATTAAGCAACCCACAATCCACACAGAGGTGAAACAAATGTAGAATAAAAATATTATTGAATTTATAATATAATTTATACTATATAAGCATAGTTTATATTTTAAAAACCCGTGGCACCAATTCGCATGAACACAATATTATTTATTACGGATGCAAATCCCTGTTTATAATATGCATGCCAACAAAATCACTCCACCAATTCGGTGAAAAAATGAGTGTTTTTTTTGTTAAATAAACATCGTAAAGCAAAAAAATAATACAATTAATTAAAATCAAAAAAGTTATGCTATCCGTCCTTATCCCATATCGTACCATATATGTACCAATAAATGTTGCATGTAATGGATAAATTTTGTGAAAAATAGAATTAACATGATGCATTAGACGAATTTGCGATTGGACTTTATCGGACCCAATGTCTGTATGGTAACCAATAAATATAGCTGGATTGAGAGTATAGTGTGATACGATATTTTTTGGTAAAATAATCAATTATTTATTTAATTTTGAGTTATTACCAACAAAATTGGTGATTTACTTATAGTGTTATTCATGGCGTGCGTATTATCTTAATTTATCAAATTGTATATTATTTTACTATCATGTCCAGAGTGCAAAATGTTATCTTGTTCTGATTTTTTTTTTATTGGATAGATAGCTTAAGTTTTCTTTCGTAGTTTCGTGTTTTTATTATTTTCAATATTTTTTTCCTATGTGATATAACTATCACTTGTTCACTTACAACAAAAATCATAAATATTCGAATTAATATCTATTGAATTATTATTGTTGGAATACTTAACTTTGAAAAATATATATATATTTCATTTACCGGTATTCATATTATACGAGTCGACTAAAAAGAAAAAAACAAACGTATATTATGTTCACTAATTCACTTAATATTTTATATTTTGGTATATGTAACTCATGTATCGGCCAATATATAATATTAAGTATATATAGCTGTACACATTTCGGCGAAACGTTGATTAATAAATAATGACACCAAATTATACCACGCGGTGTGTGAAAACAAAACTAAACGATTTTAGAGTATACGAACATAATAAAGATTTAACTCGAGGCTAAAAAACACTAGTTTGCCTTAATTACATGTATGAATCATAATTATTGTTTTCATCTCAAGCCACGGTGAGTAATGTGGAAGAAGATCGCGTGTTAGATATGATTATTGACCCGTTGGCGACTTTTTTCCGGTGCCGTGGTTGGAGAAGGCAAGTGAAATCTGACGTTATAAAATCGCTAAATAATTTGGTAGGGGCGAATTATAATACAATTGCATTTATTTATAATACTATACATAATAATAATCTATTAAAATAATTAACGAAACCGTCAAGACGTGTCGTCATCGTGTTTCTATTTACATTATACAGATGTCTGTATACAAACAACATAGTATTGAGGGTAAATGTAAAATAGCATGATGTATTAATGTGTATACTTACTTCTGTCTCAGTGGCGTCATTTTCGGAGGGTTGTAACTTGCAAGAGTGTTCTGAGAACACTGTTCTCCTATAGATGTCTACTATAATAGAGTATTATATCTATAATACTAATATGAGTAATAAGTACTAGGTAGTACTTAAGTATGTATAGATATTACATTATGTACTCGCCAACATCAACTATAGAGTTGTAACTTTGTAAGTTCGTAACTTAGGAAGCTTAGTAAATCACAAAAGAAGCTCCATACTTTTAATTTCCGCCGAAACAAATGTAAGGAGTTTATACATTTGTATTTATTACAAATTTATTCTTTGTTATATTAGTATGCTTGAATGTTGATATATAGGTTAAATTGATTAATATCTACTGTAACTTGACCGTTATTGAGTATAATTATACTCGTAATTATATTCGTGCCATAATAATAATTAACAATATATTATAATAGATTACGCCCGGGAAACATCTACGGTAATATTATATCCAAAGTATTAAGTGTAATATCATACAGAATTATTATTTACCAGTAAAAATACACTTTGTTTTAATGTATAGGCGGTGCCTTACCTATAGGTATAATATATTATCATCATTATATATTATACGTCGGATCACCACCGTCCTACCTACACCGATGACCCGTATTAAATACGTACGAAAACATATATACAGAAATACGTTAGACTAGACGAACTAGAAATACGTTTGGTTTTATTTAAGTATCAATAATAATTTACAGATTCCTTTGGTACGTATTTTCTCTTCCTATACCCATTCGCACACGCGTTCCGATACTTTCCCTGATTATCATATAGCCATGTGCAGACGACGACAACAACGACTCAGAATTATAACTATATATATCGACTATCACGGTGCCTACCTACGATAGGTTACAAACGTATATAATTTCGTCGTACTGCCTGCAGGGGTGTAATCAGTGGCATACTAGTATACTAAATACTAATGCAGTTAGTAGGAATGGGTTAACTATCCATCAGGGACAATTTTTTTTGGTCAGTTAGGGTTACCCAATTTATGTATTTAAACTCCCATTCTACAAAAAAAATATGATAAACAACCCATAAACTACACCTACCTAAATAGTTTTTTTTTTAATATTTATGAGTGACGACGCGTATAGAATTCGTCATTTTTTTAACACACTATAGTACGATTTCAATGATTGTCTATACCTAACAGTACACCGCAATACAATAATGTCGTTATCAAAATAAAATGATTAAAATTAAATTACTCAGATTTGGATATGTAGACGGGTTGTCTTTGAAAAATTACCAATTTTTTTATTTTTTATTGTACAAAGTGACTGTCAAAAACTTTGTCATTGTAAAACGAGTTTGTTATAGTTTATAATAAGCTATATTTTGTTTAATTGAATTCCACGTAATATTTAGAACGATTTAAATAGGTACTAAAATAGTAGCTTCAATAATTTTCAAAAATAGTTCACAAAATAAATGATCAGTATCATTTTAATGTTGATAAAGTATACGATTTATAAACCGAATACACATGAATGATTAATAATAGTTAGTGATCACTGATCTTTAAACAAATTTAACAAAATGTAACCAATTTGAAAAGTAAGCAAATTGGTTAAAAACAGGTCCACCCAACAAATTGCGCAGGATTCCAGGATAGTTTGTTAAATTGTCTTCAGGCTGGTAATAGAAAACTATCCATAAAGACTATATAAAAATCAATGTCGTAACTATAGGGCTCAAATGATAGGAGAAGGGACTGCAGCCCTCACCTAATATTACACGAAAAGCGGCCACGGCCATCCATATATATTCACTTAAAAATACAAAAAAATTATACCAAAAAATTGTGTATTTATTTACTGAAGTTTCATTTTTCACATTAATAATATATACTGTCCGTATATTATAGTTCATTGCATATACTGTACAATTATGCGGTATAATAATCGTACTAATGTACAGACACAAACCATTTCCTTAAAAACAAATACAGACATTTTACTGCAACTAACGATATTACAGTATTTACTATAATTATTCATAAGCAATATAAAATAATTATATCCTTTAAATAAAAATGTAATTATTTAATATTTTAAGTAAATATTTAGTATTTTTTGACTTGATCACTGACTATGTAATATATGACTGGTATTTTGTAAAAAAAAATAAAAATATAAGTTAAATAAAATAAATGCAAAATATTACCTATATTGTGTTTATAGTTTGAATTTCGAAAGGTATACTAACAAATAATATGTGTAAAATATAAAAATATATTTAAAAATGTTGAACTATTTATGAAAAACAATATAAATGGGATACAAATATCATAAGATATTTGATGGAGGTATTCAATATTGTAAGTACTTCACTATAATCTATATTCTTTAATATTAGTAATATTTATTAATCCATAAACAATTTGGTACTGAAATGTATTAATATGTTGGTGCCTAAACTAACGTATAAAATGCATGTAAAATGCACACGAATTGCATACAAAATCAGGTAAACGAACCTTTTTGAACGAATTGCGACCAGAAAATTATCGTGTCAACATTGTTACAATTATTGTAGGATTGGGATTATATATTATGATTCTGAATAAGCAAATTCAATTTCAAAAACCTGTTGTACCTACCTATCTATAATGGCAGTTATTAATAACATTAAAAATAGTTACAACAAAACAAGACAGCTGGGTTTCGTTTCGTACTTTCGTCGCTTTCTTACATTGATATATAATATTTTAAATATTTGTAATTTGTATACAGTTCATAGTTCGTCTAACCTAATACCTTTCTCCGTCACACCTCACACTATAGTATGGTTGATGATTATTACAACTTATAATTTACAGCCCACAGGAATATTGCGATATTTTATTATTTTATTATTTACAAAAGCGTTTTAACGATAAATTAAATACTATATTCAAGTACCTGTGTCAAATAATTATTATTAAATATATGTTACGGGTAAGGTCAAAAAATGGTAAATGTACTACTTTTTACTCGGGTAATGTAATTCTTATCCATACATGAAAAAGGTAATGTGTGGTGGCGATACAAATTCCTATTTTTCGAATGAGAATCCCCTCCCCCCTACTTTACGACAAATTATTTAGTGGATGGTTTTAAAATAAAACAATTTGTAATTTTAATTTTAAGATACTCATTACAATATTACAGTAAAAGCTTTGCGCTTTTGGATCATATTTTGCACTATATTTTGTATATATTTAATATTCACTATATTTTACTCATATTTTGTGCTACACCCGTATAGTATTCACCTTGCTCGGATAATGATAAAGTATCGGTCTTTCGTACTTTACCCGTAACATAAAGGTATGTTCACTGAACACTGCGAAACCGTTATTTTCGTTCATCTACGGAATCATAATATATTGGAATATTGAAATGACAAATAACCGAACTAAAGTTAACTCAGGGATGGATCTGGAGGGGAGGGGGCTAGGGACCCAGCTTTCCTGACATATTATCCATATTCTATACATTATCTACCAATTTTTTTTTTAATTCTATAGATCCTGATATTATTATATTCCATTTGGATTTTGTTGTTTAATGTATAAATGTACAATCAATCATTTATTTATTACATTAAGCCTTAATGATTAAGGTTATACTAATATTGGGAAAACAATTTTAAATTACGAATAAAGGGTAATTGTATTTGTATTTATGTTGAAAAAATGTTTTGCACCCTTCTCATACCTCAATCTTTTCTCTGGATCAGTGCCCGAGTCAACTACCTACAGTCTATTTTAAGACACCAACCTTCGCCCTTTGCTCCAACTATTTGGGATCAGTCACCCTTGTCCTACACCTCCATAAAGTCTGTTTCCCACCTCTTATTTACTCACACCAGCTATTTCGTGTCATTCTCAATTCTGTAATAAGTCTATTTTTCAGCCTTCCTCTTCCCCTCTTTCCTTCTACATTCATTTTTATAGCCACTAGCACTGCCTCCGAGTCACCTTTCCTCATACGAATCAGCTAAATTTATTATTTCTCAGAATTTACTGTCACAAATCACAATCGGTACCAACCCTAAATAAATTAATTTCTTATTCTATCCTACCTATATCACCACTCCTCCACACAATACCACCTTAACATTCTCATCTCTGCTATACATTTGTCCTCTGTTGTGATTTATAATCATATTGTCCACTGACCACTGCTCGCAACAATCCAATACATACAACTACAGGATGACTGCGGCTTTACAACTGCTTTTTAAAAAATCAACCTTTTAATGTCAACGGCATCGTCTCTTACAGTCACACAAAATACGAGACACTCCTCTTCCACTTCGCATCCATCATCTACACATAATAATATTATATAATATATATTATGCTTGAATTAATTTTTGAGTTACACATGTTGCAGGTCTAGATCCGGCCAGGCCGCTGGTGGACAGGTATGGTTCGGCCGAATTTCGGTTGACCAGGGACGACGCGACCACGGTTCAAGTGATACACACGAACGCTGGATTCCTCGGCGAGGCGCCACAAGTGGGACACGTGGACTTTTGCGTGAATGGCGGCCGTCTACAGCCGAGCTGCGCCAAGGAGCCCAGGAATATCCGTAATAATTATTGCTCGTCGCCGGTCTGGCGGAACGATCCATTAGCACAACTAAGATGTAGGGTCACCATTTTTCTATACTATAATATACAAATACGTACCTTATATACGACGACTATACACAGACGACTACACAGATGACTATAATGTTACCAAGACAAACGGTCTTAAAAACGATTAATTTTCGACGAACTTATCATTTACCCATACGCGGATACGATTGATTAATTATCGGTCATTGTAATTATAATCATTTACTATCTACGAGTGTAGAGTGAAAATCAATCTGGAAATGGTTTCTGGGAGCCGATGCATTTATTTTGTTATAAATACATGCCTCAACGGGAAATTTCTCACGCCACGTACCTATCTACAGAAACTATTTAATTACGATAATTTGTATTGTTCGTTTGGAAAACAAAGACTTATTTTCCTCTTTTAAATAAAGCTGACTAATCTTTGGAACGTAATTATTTTTCCTGTAAATTCATTTTTTCGTCATTGAAAAAATTCTATTGGGTTTTTTGTAACCCAATAGAATTATTTGAATTTTGTACTTTCATAAATCGTAATATTTTGAGGGGCTGAAATCACGTTTTACTCATACATTATTGTATACACTATACACAATATATAAACAGCGCGTTAAGCCGTATTTGTCTTCTTACAAGCATACACCCACCTGACATTGCGACTTATTTATCAACACTTGTCGGAAATCCATATAATATCTCAGTTTCAAAAAAAAATCCCGAAAACCACAATTTGTATTTTTTAAATATATATTGTATATCTAATCCAAATCATATACATATAAACTTGAAATCAATAATTACGGTGCGACAGCATGTGAATAATAATTAATATTATTTCGGCTTTTTGGTCAATAAGTTGCAACTGCGGTACGAGTACGAGGTCATAATATTCTACAATATAGTATACCTTTAAAATACTAGTCTTTATGGAAATTTAAATAAGTTTTTAATAATATCTGCTTATTCTGCTTATAGTAAACATTATAATAATTTGAAGTCGTTGACACAAAAAACCTCATTTGTACCAAATTTACAACTTTGAGGTTTTGGTGTCCTAAGATTCAGAAAAAAATAACCTATAACTGTATCATATTATCGCCTAGGTATCGGCTATCTCCATAGTAGAATCTAATAATTGTATCTATTCTGTGGTAGAATTAATAAAAAATAATAAATAAACATCCAATATGACGTGTAGTTATACGGTAACACATCTTACTATAAATAATTTATGAAATACCTTCTATTTTATGAATAATTTTAAATATTACGATAACAACTATACTATCATTCAAAAAACCTCTTATGTAAGCTCGATAGAAAACATAAGCTATACAATCTTCAATGGGCTACACATTAACAATTTATACATTTTCACAATAAATATTGAATATTGGCTCCAATTTTCTTTTTTTAATCAGATTTGATATCGCTAAAATTTGAAAATTTGTTTCTGAAGATTGTACATTTTTTTTTCGTATCGTTTTTTGCGTGCCCTAAAAATCGGGTTTCAGCACATGGGAGGTTTTTTTCATGTAAACGACAATGTGTTATACACTTATACCTAATTACATTGCGCAGTGTTTGGTGAAGACTTAAAAAAATAAATATCAAGTTTCCTATAATACATGTGTTTCTTACGTCTTCTATAGAAGATAAATATCTTACAAAAATATACAGATAAATTGTTGAAACAAAAAAAAAGGGTGTAAAGAATATTAATCACTTCGTACGCCGCAGTGTAGTTGTCCTGTAGCTATATATTATAAAATTCGCATACTTACCTCATTACAACGCTATATCATATAGCTATAATAAATAACGAAATTAACATTAGCGCAAATATGGTGGGGGGCTTGGGGGGACTTAGTCCGCCAATTCAAAAGTTAGTACTTAGTATTAAGCATAATATTATTAATTTTTAGAAAACATAGGGGGAAATTTTTAAAAAAAATTGGGCTATTTGCGCCTATGGAAATTAATAATATAGACGGCTGATGATAAAACAATATAAATCGATATATATTATATTATACAATATACATAATTGCAACTGTGGACTTAGTGGCTCATGAATATTTTGTGTTTTCGTGGTAGGTAGACTGCGGATACCTGTTGGACGGCGAAGTATAGTTGTGACTGACGGTGTGTATAAGCAAATATTTTTGAAAGGTTTTTTTATTTTGGGCAATTTTGCTTAAAAGATTTTGGTCGCGAAAACGCTTTTTGTAGTTGTTGGCGCGTGCATTGTAAATTTTATAATAATATGTAGCGAAAGGTTCCATTATATTTTTAGTATACGATATAAGTCGCGTAATATTAGAAATATTTGCGTATTATTTAGAAATATTACAAAACGGCCCGCGGCCGTCAATCATTAAAATATAGAAAATAAACGCTCTATGCTTGACCAGCTCGGACGAACGTACCGCGCGAATATAACATATTTTTATGTGTTATAATGTAATTATTATTAATATTATTATTATTATTATTATACACGCTTATTCTGTATATCGGCCATCGGGGGTGGCCAACAGGTCGATCGCAATATGATTTTGGGTCGATTGCAAAGCGCTATCGTCTTAATCTAAACATTTTTTTCAGAAAACAAAATATAATAATACATGGTAAGTTTCCTACAAATTAGGTTATTGCTTTTTCTTGTCTTTGTTTCCCACGAAAAAAATCATTAAAATTACACAAATCCGTGACCCATTTGGTCTCACAGTGTAATATCGTATATTTATTTTACACTGCTATTGGTGATTCAACAATACTTTACCCACCCTTTTGATGCTTCCATCAATAATGCATTATGCAAATTCTAATTTTTTGCATCTTTAATTATGCCTCATAACTCATAAGACCGTATTTTCACACAGGTACTTAGATTTTTCACGTAATTTAAGGAGTATCCGTACGGTAACGGTATAAAATTATATTTTCCAAAAGAGAACCATCCTTGTTTACTATAAGTTAAGATGATTATTTTTAAATTTTAGATACATAAGTATGTATCTAAATCTAAATTCGATCGAATAATTTCGGAATCGCTAAAATGTATTTACTAATAATAATACTACTTGATGGTTTTACATCAAATATTAAACTGATTTAATATTTTTAATCCAGTATTTACCATACTTTGACAATTTTTAAAAATCATAAAATATTAATATTAATTAATTACTATATTTACAAATCATCATAGCCCCCATCTTTCAAACCTATATATATTATCATGGTCTATTATCCTTATAGAACTTAAAATGTAACTTAGAAACAACTCATTTGAATTTGAATTTATATTCATCAACTTAAAAAAAAAAAATCTTCGGGAAGCTCAGTAATAGTTTCGCAAAAAATTAACTAATCGTGAAACTTCTCACGCCCATGTGCACTTTATAAACATAATTATTGTACATTTTTTTCGATAAGTATAGGTAATTATATTTTGAATACCATGAAAAATGAATCGTTTTTTAATACTGTTTGGAAAAAATTGAAACGGCTGATTTGCGGTGGGTAAGTCGTAACTATACCATATTATTATAATATATTATATTAGGTATGTTATATTTATTTGATAGGTATGATGTAATGAAATACCATTATTATATATGTAGTCTGTCCGGTACTGTATAGAATTTCTATAATGTATTATTTATAGTATAATATTTTGTACAATGTAAATTCCATTATAAGTATATGGTTAAATGGTGGCTTTTACTGTATTTTAGTTGAGCTTGGTGTATATACAGAGTGATTTTTTTTCCACAATCACGGTCTTTTTATTGGTGTGATCGTTTATTTTTATAGATCCATATTCTGAAATCATTAAAACATATTTTTTAATAAGAATTCTATTTTGTTTTTTATCTAATGGAAAAAATAAATGATTTTCACTAATACGCACATAATATATCAATTATACCGATAAAATTACCGAACTGCGATAAAACTATAAAAGTATCACTCTGTATTATAAGTGGACGCCACAGCCACATATTAAGTGTGTCGTCTCTGTCTTATACAAACGTATATCATGGCAAATTTGTGTTCAGCAGCTCAAATTTTGTGTAGTTAGCTTAACAGCATAGAGCTAACCATTTGGAAACTCTGGTGAACCCAAATTTTCCATCGCCCTGCTATATGCAGTTGTACCCATATCTAGGTACTTTTCGTAAAACGGAGACTACGCATCATATATATTGTAATATATAATATAATATAATATCATATATATTATAATATAATATATGGCCGTGGCGTCCTCTTAAGACGACGCGTATATAATATATCGTTGAATCGTGCGCTTATACAATATAATAATAACTATTACAGTATATGCCCGCCTATATAATTATACATATATTATTATATACACAATACAACTGTAGTGCTGCAGCGACATATTATTTCACTTGATAAATCATAACTATATAAGTGTATACATAATATATGTAGAGTCGTACTATTATTATATTTGTTATATCGATCCGCGTCTTTAATGAACGTCGGTCGTCCGTTTTCGCGTGTTTTTTGCAGGCCGGGCCCGGTGCAGTCACTTCCTGAGCGCTTGTTTCTTCGCGGCTTCCGTCTCGGAACGGGGAAAGCGCCACCAAGGCGTGCCCTGCACGTCCACCTGTGAACCACTGTCCAGGTCGTACGCCAAGGACCTGCCCGTGTCCATGGGATTCCACACTCCGGACAAGTACGCATATTATAGTTAACCTATAAAACATATTATAATATTGTGTGTCTTGTGGCTATAAAAGGGTTCGGATTTTGTATTTTTGGTTAGGCATTTGCTTTTTTTTTTGCCATTGGTTTAAAACAAAGGTATGTCAGCTAAAAACTCGATTTATACAATGCTATTGAAATTTTATTTTATTTTTTAGCTATACACTTTTTTTTTTTTGCTTTTTTGGGTTTTTTGGGTATTTGTTTTTATTTAGAAGTTTTTGTTTTGTAATTAATACATTTGGGGGTTAAAAAATCCTTAATATGCCACTGGTCGACTGCCTATATGGATCAAAATCCGATTACCTTTTATGTTAAACATAAGTTTTCTCGAAAAGTATATTTTACCTAATTTTATAAATCATAACAAAACAATATTCATGGTAAAAAGTATAGGTACATATACATAGTTTAGATGAGCGGAATGGAGTAATAATGGAGAACCCCTGCCAAATGTGTTAGTCCTAAGCTTTTCGAGAAAATGAGTGTCAACAGTTAAAAGAATCGTTATTATTATACCTACCTACGTGGATAAAAACTCGACATAATTATTACGGTGATTAGGCCTTATACAGGTATTGTCGTATTGAATTGTGTAAAAAAACCATTTAATTTTATAAGTAATTTATTTTTTGTCTGTTAACAATAATCGATAATAATATAAAAAACAATAAACAAGTTTATATTATGTTAATGTATATTTTAAATATTGTTTTCCGTTGTGTTTTAGCGCACGAGGAACGTACTGCATTCAAATGCGTAACAGTAAAGCGTGTCCTTTCGATTAGACCAGAACCTCCAACAGGTAAAATATAATATAATATATAAAAAAAATATTATTTCATAAAGATACACATTGTGACATTTATAATAGGTACAGTAAAATATTATAGTATTTGTCCGTGTTTTCAATAAAACCGTAGGACAATCGGTTTAAAATGTATTTTTCGATGACCATGGTTTATGCATTTTGTTAGCGTTCGGTGAAACAAAAACACGTAACGTGGTCTACAAAACAACTATTAATAATTATTATTATTAAAATCTAATTTGCGTTTTTTTAACTTTCTACATTTAGGTAGGTATCTATTATGTTTACAATCGCGGTTTCATCTCTCGTACATAATTTATGTATGTTATTACTTATTAGATTAGTTTATTACTCATTAACAACAGTAATGGATACCTTTAGTTAGAACGCTTTTTGATATGAATAAAAACAAAAATCAAAAATCACATTCCGTAATTGGTACCTATACACGCCTAATCAATATACTCGCATATTTTAATTTTGAGCGTGAGTTCATCACAATAGATGTATAATAACCAATTAGAAAATGCTGATGATAATAATGGAGAAAATAAAAATTAATAGACATTTTTTTAAAAACTTTAAATTTTAAATTTTTTTAAATGGTAGCTAATTATTTTGATTTGATTTTTCCATACAATTTAAAAGAATAACTATTAACGTTCAAGAAAAATTAGCTAAGCTAGAACTGTTCGAGTTTATGATAATTTACCTAGATACCTATATAGTATTATTATTCATCTCCAGTTTTAAAAAAAATACAACTTCGAACCTATAAAGATTTAATTATTTATTTATTCGATCCAATTTAGGTTTTTTCCGACGGTAATCTATAGTACCTAGTACCTACTGCATACATCATAAACTTACCAGCTTACTCTTAATTTTAACGATTTTCGTTTCTAAATCGACTGAACACATAAGATTTTAAAAAAAAATGTCTATACATTTATAAAATTAATTCGGTTCAGGCCATCGGGTTATAATTCATAACTTATAAGGAATATCGATTGTTCTGCGATACAATAACCACTCTGTATGCTGTAGGCCATATTATGTGATAACTGATAATATTCGGAAATATTCGTGCTCATCTGTTTGGTCTATTGGATTTCAGGAGACGTGTTCGGAGAACCGGAGAAAACGACACGAAGATATTTATTATTATTGTACGACGAAAACAAGAAAGAAATAATGCGTGTCACAAGAAACGGAAAATCCGGACTAAACCAAAGATTGTTGTGTGCGACTGGTTACCGTATAGTTAAATATAACGCACCGTTTCCATATATTATTAATATGTATTATATCAACGTGTACAATATATATTATAATATAATATTATGTAGTAATTATTAATATATGATACGATAAAAAATGATGTGTGAAATTAATACACCGTCGTCATCATAATATTATTGTGTTATGATCGTATTGATGGTTAAGAGGACGCTATTTTAAAACGGTCATAACTCGCTTCAATATTAAAATTTGAAAAAAACCTAAGTCACTGACCTATATAATATTCATATTTCTAAATTTTTAACTAGGTCAATTCATCCAAAAATCAAACATAGGTATAACAGACTCAAATTAATTATTCAGAACGTAGGTACACAATTAGCGTTTGTATAAGACGGAGACATCCCACGTGGTCTAACAATTTACGACAATATTAAAAGCAAGTACACAAAGTTGAACCTTCTGAACCCTAATTTTCTTCGTTGTACTTAGATTTGTAAGACTGAGACAACGCACATGTGTGGCGCCGTTCGTTCATCGCAATTTGCTCGTCTTCGAATCTTACTGCAGGTAGCCGTTTTATCTATACTTCTCACAACCAATTTGAGAAATAATTCTCGTACATTCAAATTTTTGCTTTTTAACCATCGATATAGTACACGACACATTTATTTCTACCGTCACTGTTGACTGCAAAATCAATACTGGCAGTCACCTATATATATTTTTCCTCGAAAAAGCTCCGATTTAAATTCGATCCAAATACTGAAATACACAAGACGTGTAATTTATGTATTATGGTGACAGAAAGCCAGGAAGGGTACATCGTTAATACATCGCTATA
Source organism: Nasonovia ribisnigri (assembly GCA_027563435.1). Classification (NCBI taxonomy): domain Eukaryota; kingdom Metazoa; phylum Arthropoda; class Insecta; order Hemiptera; family Aphididae; genus Nasonovia; species Nasonovia ribisnigri. The sequence continues at coordinate 35,393 of JANEHU010001825.1, forward strand.
TATATATATATTAATATAGGTAACCATATGCATACCTTTATCATTAGGTATCTAAATTCTAAGGACGAATGTAAAATATATTTTTTCAATTTTTAAAACGAATTGTAATTGTATGTCTATTAGGTTTGAGAGCATTTTTACGTAAATAATTATTCGAATAAACACGTATTCAAATAGTTTTTTTAACATAATTATTCTAATAATTTTTAAACAAATTATTCGAAAAATTGTATTTCAAAAATATTCGAATCGTTTTTTATTTGAATAGTTACATTTTTAAATTGGGTATAACTGTATAAGTATAAGAAAATAATTTGAATAATAATTATTTCATAAAATGTCCTTCTCCGCCATCTATACTAATAAATTCACTTAATTTGAAGGACAAGTCGGCTTCATCCTCAAATAAGAATGATTTCATAGGTGACATAAAGCAACAACAAATGCAAATAATGACTGTTCTAAGTTTTATCATTGAGAACTTATTGAAATTTAAAAGCCTGCAGAAAACTATAGTCAATTGTAATTGTAAAACAGTTATAATAAGACTGTAAATAATAAGTTAATATGATTTACATATTATTACATGATCATCACAATTAAATAGTTAGTCAAGTTAAATTGGTATTTCCACTCGTAAGGTAACTATAGTACAAGAAAACCAAATAAGTAGATGCACAGCAACACAACACATTTTGTAAATTAAAAATTACTAACTAGTAATAACTGTTATTGATAGAGAGAATATCAATTTATTTTAGATTAAAAAAAATATATTATAGTGTAGCAAAAAAAAATGTTTTTTTAAATAAAAATAATCATAGTAAACTTATTAACATATGAGTACAAAAACCAAAAGTTTTTGGTAAATAAAGCTACCCAAGAAAATAAAAAAAAAAAAACAAACAAACAAACAAATACACCAATAAAATACAGTAATATTTACATAGTTTTGAATATAAAACCTTTACCTAAAACAAATCAAATATTAAAAGTTTTCTTACGTCCAAACTCCAAGTATGTTACGTCAAATAAGGCAATTTATCATAGATACATCTCATTAAAGAGATTTGACATAAATAATTTTAAAAAACATTAACTAACACACATCAAAATTGATTATTATTTCTTATTCTAGTACAATTAATTAGTGACATTATAATTTCGTGTTTGTAATTTAATATTACAAATGACTTGTAAGATAAAAAAAATTATTTAACATTTATTAGAAATATATTTTTAGCAGTAATTAGTGTAAATTTATAAACTTGGTGTGGGCTTCCAACAATATTAGTATTTTATAGTAACATACTATTTTAATCAGTCAGTATTATTATTTATTAGTAAGCAATTGGAATGATAATTTCTAAGTTTGGTGTTTTGAAGAGAATATCAATAATATATTACATCATACTTACAATTAGAAATTAAAAAATATAAAGCAAACTAAAAAGTAAAAACTATGCAAATTGAACTATTAAAGATTATAGAAAGTATTTGATGAATAATTGATAAGAATTGAAACCAATTTCTAATACATAAGTTATAATTGCTATAAATACATTTAATAACAGTCAAGTTCAATGATAAATAAATAATAATTTAATAATAAATTGTCTACAAGAAAAAATAACTTTTACATCATATAAAAAAAATTAACATATTAAGTTATGTTTTCCTCTGGAGTATTAAAATAAATTAATTTATTGCAATGAGATGAGTTTGATGTTTATCGCTTGCAAAATAGTATTTTAAAATATTGTAACTATCATTTCAATAACGAAATAAAATTGAAAAAACAAATAGAAAAACACCATCAAGCAAAGAATACAATCAAAATAAATCTAATATTAAAATGCTTGGTATTGGTGAAGTATTGATTAAGTTTTAACACACTCAATGATAATCAGAATACAATCAATAAACTAACTTTATGAACAAAATCATTAAAAATGGTATATACATTCAGTATTAATTCCTGATATAACTTAATATCACATGTATATACCATACATATCACTGTTATAATGTTTAGTATAATATGAATATTCATTTTAAAATGTTAATACCCACAAAGACTATTAAAATGACATCAAATTAGTTTATTATAAGTATAATAATTCAGTTATATATTATTTAATAGTAAGATCCCATGTTACATAAATTAAATGATTTTGATCACATATAATATAATAGATATAAATAATGCGATCATGTTATAACATATTGATATTTAATATGTAATACCAAACATTGTTCAACATCATAATTGAAGTAGTTATGTAACTCGATTAAAAGTTTGAAAACCTACCTCAACCAATACTAAATGCATTTGTTTTGTATAAATATTAAATAGTATGCAATAATAAAAGTAATAATAATAATAATAATTTTAAAAAAACACTAAAGAATAAAAAATACTGAAGGTTGATAAAATAAAGACTAGCTCATAAATATTATTTAAAATTGATACTATACAGATATTAACAAAGTTAGTGCACAGATATATTATTATACATTAGTCAATGTAACTTTTAGTTAATAGTTACAACTTTTAACTGTGCTAGTTTGGTCTTAACATCCTTAAACGTTGGTCTTCGATCAGGTAATAAGTCCCATGCCTATAAAAGTATAAACAATAAGTAACATTAAATCTTAATATCAATAGCATGGCAAAACTATAATTACTTGTCTCATGATTTCATATATTTCTGGAGGACAACACTCAGGAGCTTCCATACGATAACCTTTTTCTACATGCTTTACTACGTCAATTAATGGCTAGTAAACATAAACATTTTAACTATTAATATTGTTCGACAATCAAACAAGATAAAATATTGTAACACTTACTATTCTGGAGTAAGGAACTCGACCAAAAGAATAAATTTCCCATAATAGAACTCCAAAACTCCACATATCTGATTTATTTGAGAATACCTGAAGCAATTTTTAAAAATTCATCCAATATTTTAAATTAATTTTAATTTTAATCATCATAAATATTTGCTATTTCAAATTACTCCTTGTCTAAGTGCTTCAGGGGCGGTCCACTTGATGGGCAATTTTCCAGCATCCACAATATAATTTTCTTCACGTGCCAATCCAAAATCCGCTACTTTAGCTACTCCAGCTTCTGATATTAAAACATTTCGAGCTGCTAAATCTCTATGCACAACTTTTCTAAACTCTAAATACTCCATACCGCTACACGTATCACTAAAACATTTTTTTGTCATACAATTATAAACTAAATGACAAATCAAAACATCTTTTTAAAAGTTATAATAACTTACACAGCAAAATTAATTTGATCTTTTTTGGTGACATGAAGTCTTCCTCTTGATCGTAAATATTCAACAAGACTACCTTTACCCATGTATTCAGTAACTAGCAATAAATGCTTTTCATTTAATACGAGTCCAAGAAGTTCTACCAAATTTTCATGCCTCAAAGACCTGATAAACAGACAAACAAATATATCAATTTCAATGTAATTTGTTTTATACTAAATAAACTTTACAATATAAAAACATATTTAATAAATAAGACCGATTTTAATTTATTACGTCATAAGTAAAGCTTCTGTTAGGAATTTTTGGGCTTCTAAGCTTGAGTCTTTCAACATTTTAACAGCTACTTTTTCTCCTCTGTACACTCCCAATAATACATCACCAAATTCCCCTTTGCCAATGGTTTCATTTAACTAGAAAATAAAAATAAGTTTAATTTAATAAGTTATCAAATAAATAGATTTTACTTTATTAAACCTGTAATTCCTGTTCTTGAATAACCCATCCAGCATCAATAAAAGATTTGGTATCAATACAAAATTCTTGTTTGCCTTTTTTAGGTAGACTCTTGGTTAATTGTGTACATAGTCCATCAGCATCTTTTTGGTAGTGCTAAAATATAAATTATCATACCCAATTATGTTTTATAAAAGTAAAATAGAATTAATTCATAACCACTCGCGTGGTTTTTGATGCCAGAGGTAAAATAAACCTCATACTTTATTTTATAACATAATATGGAAAATGAAATAAATAAATAACTTCAAAATTAAAATATACACCTAAACATTATTAGAAGATACTAAAATGTATAGACTCAGTAGTATGAAGGTTAGTTTTAAACGTTAATTTCAAGTTATCTGGTGTGAATATTTACCCTGAGCGAGTGATAACAGGTTAGAAATATTAGATGTCAAAAAACTCAAGGAATAGGTTACTTACTTCGACTAATTGTGAAAGATTTTCAAAAAATTCTTCATCATCAATTGTAAGTTGATTGTCTTTATACTTTACTCTGTAATGTTCCACTTTGCCAATGTAACAAACGCAAAGTGTATAATCACCCGGATAGTTAGTAGACTCTCTAACCAGAAATAGACCATTTTCTTTTGGTGTTAGCAAGTCTTCAGCCATCTCTCTTGATATTTTCCCATGAAACCATCTAGCAATGCATAAATAACAGAAATAATTAGAAATACGTTTTACTAAGCCAATATATTATCATTTAAAAGCTTAAAAGTAAAGTACAAGAATAAATAACCCCAATAGTCAATGTTATTAAAAGTCAATGTAAGTACTTTGTTCTAAAATTGTATATTTTGAGTAATTTAATCAATTAAAAAATTGATTTTTATATTTTCCTAAAATTTTTATCCATACAACTATGAAGACTATAATTATTATTGAGAATAGAAATTAAGTATATACGTAAATAGTTATATATGATAATTTGTACTCACGGCATGGCATTTAATTTCACTTGTGCTCTGCGCTGTAACGAATTCATATTGCTGTCATCTTTTACGTGTTGTACAAATGAAGTGTAACTTCCAAAGTTTGTGACGGGTGACACTGGCGAAGCTCTGTCGCAAAACGAGTGTGTAACCAATTGTTGAGGGGTTGTTCCAAACTAAAAATTACCAATGACAGTTTGTCAGTAAAATCAGTTGCGAGTCATCATTCTGGTTTAGCGACGAGAGCGTTGGTCGTAGACTATAAACTTTTATACTGTAAAGTATAAGTCATAAGTGACTTACATGGGTTCTGCCAGTATTTTGATACCCGTGATCCATTTTTCCAGTGTTTGTTCAACGATTGGCCAACGACCATTTGATCCAATCTATCCGTGACAAAACATTGATTTACCGCAATTAACGACCGTTTGATCTGTGTACACATAATAAATTATGAAACAGTGATTAATGAAATATGTAACAGTAGGTTAGGACTGTCATATTTTGTTATTGCAACATTAGGATTGGTTCATATTACAGCAAGTATGAATCATCACACACCCACATTCGAGGAATACGCTCACACACACACACACAAACACGCGAGTGCATATACAAACAGCACACACCCACACTCGAGTATGATACACAATATGGTCTATATCATAAGATCATCTACAGTGGGTGCAGGGGGAAAATGTGATCTGCTTACCACAGGCGAGTACTCGAGGATGTGCGTTACGTGAACACAGTAATATGATCGAACGACTAAACTTTTAAGAGACTGAGATGATCGTCGAGGGGCAGCGAAGGATGATGACACGGATACTGGGAACACGCATAAATTTCACAGATGCTTACCACCGGTATTCCCGGGTTAGCGCCGACGACCGGAACGGTTTTCTCGGGATCTCGTCGGACGGCGATCCGTCATAACAGCGACGGGCGGAAATTTCACAAATCGCGTACGCCGCGGAATTTGTTTTCGCGCGATACAATTGGGCTGTGTCGTCGTCGTAGCGGTTGTAGTCGGCGGCGAAGTCGCGAAACCAGTTCCGCGCGTGCTAGTTTTTCGATCGGTAAACCGAACGGAGAGATTCGCGAAATGACATTAAACCCAACGCTGGCGCGCACGACACGAAAAACACTATTATTATTATTTATTACTATTTTTTATATTGTTATTATTATTATTGGTAACGAAATGATAATCGGGCGATACGCGTTGATAATGACGATGTATTATTATGGTAAACACAATATACACACTCGAGCGCACGCGCGCGCACCACGAAAACAGTAGTTGTATACAATAATATTATCGTTGGCGGACGCACGCTGCTGCAGGCCACGGACGCACGCTGCCGACGGACCGAAACGAGTTCGTGCGCCAGACAAATGGTCACACTGCCCGCCGTCTTCGTCTTCTTTGCCGCCGAAGATCGAAATACCGAATGGAATAACGGGAGAACCTTCGAGGTTTGAAACCATAGACCTACCGATACTATAATAGGCCGTGAACACGATCCGTTCAATTTTCCGTCTCAACTGTCCATGATATATACAGCCCCGTGCACGGGTAATGTGTCTTTTCGTGACCGAAGTTGTTGGGCGACACGTGAAACGATCAAAACGAATTTGATATTTCGAGCAAGTGCGCGAGACGACACGCAAGACGGGTGGGTCCGTCTTTAAAAACGACCGTGTGACGACGGGCCGTCTAGTGACTTCCGTTTGTAGTTCGGTTACGATTTATACATAAATAATTATCACGTCGACGACTTGAAAACATCAAGACACGAATGAATAATAATAATTACGAGACCGCGGGGCCGCGTGCGCATCATTCTATATTCTGCAGTTATGTTCTACTCGAAAGAACTACAATGACGTTGATTCGGGTGAGGCTGATTAATCAGTTGATTAAAAGACGACGTTGAGATTTCACTATTTAGACGCGTGTTATTCGCGGACCCGATACGGCAAACGGCAGACTGCAGCTGCTGCGACGGACGTGAAGATTTTCCATAAAAACACCCGTCGAGACGAGCGCGTTCGATACCACGAAAAAATATTTAAACGTACATTTATAAAGGTAGGAATCCAACTTTGGACGTGCTTATCTATATATTATTACCTACAATGTATTATCATAAAATATTATAGTTATTTTTATGTACGATCGGATGCGCCCGACTTCGCATTAAAACGAGATTGCTCTGGGCGGCCGAGTGCTCGAGCTTTTTTCCGAGCCGGAATGTGACTATGTGAGAGGCGCCGCGCCGCATTCGTGGAAAATTCGTTATTCCTAGCTCTCTTCACCCACCCCGCAACGTCATTTTTTTCCTCGAACAAACGATTAATCCTATCAAATGTTTCGCACTACGGTTGATCGTCGTAAATAATATGCGTACTGCGTACATGATCATAAATAATAACAATTTATTGTATGACGTAGGTACGCGTAAATAATAATAAAAAAAGCTATGTGTATTTACTATCATTATAATAGTGCGCGAGTGTATACTCATATTATAATATATTATTTGAGTGAGATAGCGGTCGTGCCATTGCGTACGACCCAGTGCTGCAGTCCGGCCAATGGTGTAACCACGCGCATATTATAATGATGATATAATATTATTATGATAAAATACAAGACGCACACCATTACACCAAACTAAATTGTTTGTTTGATATTGTTTAATATCTCGTAGTAAAATTGAAGGAACCACCTTTACTTAAAATTAACCAATAATAAACGACGTAGATAACCATTGCAATATCGTATAACATCTAAATATTTAATAGGAAATTAAACTGCAGACGAAGAGTCTATAATATAATTGCAATATTCATTAAACGCTTTGTTGCAACATTTTCCAAATAATTTGAGATGCATATGTCACCCATATAATAGGAGTGTAAAAGGAGACTTGGGGACGAGTATTTTGCTGGTAAACTTTGAAATTAATGAGTGAATGTAAATTGTAGAATAGGTAATTCTATTTCACACAACAAATTATTGAGAAATTTAAGACTTAAGACACGTCAAAATTTTGCAAATGAATCGAGCATATTATAAGCCTCTGAGTTATAGAAACATAATTGCCGAGTGAATAAGGAATGAGGAATATTTAGATAATATAAATCCAGTGATCTTAAAAATGTATTATGTACGTTGTACACGTTGTCACGTTATAACTGATTACCCCAGGTGTAAGGGTTATATTTGACTGAGGCACAGAGCCATAATAAAGTTAAGGATAGGAAGAACTAATGCACAGTTTAAAATAGCCCCTTGAAAGCTGATTCCTGTTCAAAATGCATCTCGCAGTGAAACCAAAAATGGTGAGAAGCGGTGAAACGGACGTCTAAAATCACAAGTATGACTAAATTTAATAGTTTTATATTAAATACCCATTTGTACACCTTTTTTTTAAAAAAAAAACAAGTTTAAATTAACAACAAGGAATAAAAATGGTAGTATTAAAACTTCTAAATAGATAGGTATATATTTATGACTGTTTAAAACCCATCACTCATCGTTGAGTCATCAGCCACAGCGCACTGCAATGTCTGAATTTTACCTTTTCAATATATAATACTATAATAGTATAATAATATAATATAATATAATATAATACCTATTACCTACTATAATTATAGTATATTATGGTAGGTAGGAACTTTAAATTAGTTTTTTTTAGTTTTGTAGAAAAATTAAAAACTTTTTAAAGGAAATGTATGTATATTTTATTCATGAACATTTGTATGAACATTTCTATTTTTCACATACATAATATTTAGTTATAACACACAGACTAAGAATAGAAAATTAATTAATTACGAAGAAACCAACTAAAGCTGACATAGACATATTAAAACATTTAATCTAAATAATAGGAAATTTGTGATAGACCACGTCATAGACAGCTTTATTCGAGGCTTTATTACCAGTTTAAATCTGAGTTAATAAAACAAAGAATTTGATTAGATATGAGTTGAAAAAAAAATTGATGTGACTCGTATTATAAACTTATTAGTCATTACCTATAACAGGTATGTACCTATATTTGAATCTAGATTCAAAAAATCCAAATATTATAAAGTATCTAATAGTGCTATTTAAAAGTAGTTATCTATTTAACCTATATATCTAATGTCTATACTCTATAATTGTATCGGTTGACTGTTATGTACTGTTAAAAAATATGAATCTTTTAATACCTACTGAAAATTCTTATGTATATAAGTTAATAGTTATAACAGTTTTATATACTTATATACATAAACTCGTTGAATATACTTACAAAAGTATACCCACAACCCACTGTAACGTATAATGTAGCTATACATATTATATTTATATCAATAAATATATTATGTATATTGCATACGGTATAGGTACTAGGTAGCATATACATATATTATATTATAAATTTTAACTCTAAATGATAATATACTCTTTAGGCTAATGACCTGTGGGCTGTGATGTTAAAGCCTTAATTCAAATAAAAAAAATAAATAACATACTCTTAATATAGTCTTAATATCGTAAACGGAATGCGCGTATAAGCATGCGTCTGCGCTGGCTTAAAAGACGACGACCCAAAGGTCGACAATAAATACTTACACGTATTAATAATTATATATAAAGCTATACTAGGTATATATCTATAGGTATAATAAATATGGAACGAGAGCGGTACACTGGTACACGAGTGTCCGAGTGGCAAACATAAACATTAGTCGAAAAGAAAAGTATACTCTCCCTCCTACTATCAATCTATTCTTCTCTCTATCTCCATCTCAAAATTATAAGCCTTAATGACATAGTTCCTGTGCACACGTTAGTTATCACTTATCTGTATAGTATATAATATATAATATATTATATCATATATTACGTAATAATAAATTATCCCACGAATCTCACGGTCAGGTTAGGTTAAAAATTAAACTTTTTAAGAAGCAAGGAAAAATTACAAAAAAATTGAAGGGGAACGTTGGAGCCCGCAGGCAAATACTTTTTAAAAAGTGAGAAAAAAAATTAATATGGCACAAGGTTGTTTATGTTGAACAAATCTATATAATGAAATCGTAAGTATTTAAATTGAAGAAAAAAACCATTTGAATAGGAACATGAGAGCAAAAAGCTAATAACTTTTTAAGAAGCAACAAAAAAGGTATAGTTTATATGGTACTATCTTGTTAAGTTTAAAAATCTATTTAAAAATATTTACAAAAAAATTGAAGGGGAACGTTGGAGCCCGCGGGCAAATACTTTTTAAGGAGTGAGAAAAAAAATTTAATATGGCACAAGGTTGTTAATTTTTAACAAATCTATATAAGAAAATCTTTATTATTTAAATTGATAAAAAAAATTTTGAAAGGGAACATTGGAACCCTCAGGCAAATACTTTTTAAGGAGTAAGAAAAAAAAAAGGGCGGGTAAGTGTATGTCGCTCTGCTGTACAGTAGGTTACAAGTGAGTCACTGTAATGGATTGTGTTAGATTTTAATCCAATGATATAATATCATTGAATAAGAAAAACGATTCTGAGCGAAGACGGTCAGTCAGTCTATAATATCTTACTAAGTCTAAATGTATTTGATGATATTATTGTGAATAAAGTAATTAATTTTAGTATTATAATAGGCATTAGTATTTACTATAGTTGGTTAAATTCATTTTTCTCAAAAAAATTATATTTTAAAATGCCATTGCGTGTATATAAAATATAACAATATATTCTAAAAGTTTCATATACCAACAAATAATATTTTTCAATTATATCAAAATAAATAAAATCATTATTCTTGGTTTAAATATGAAATTTTGTCTATATTTGAAATTAAAATGACTGTAAAAAATAAATGTGTTGATATATTTTTTAGATTTTTTGGTTACAGTATGATTTATTTATGAGAATTTTTGTTTTAAATTTTCAACACTTAGTTATAAAAACTGAACATTTTATAATTTTTTAATTACAATGATTTATAATTTTCGAGATTTTGACAAATTTTGTCAAAATTCGAACTTTAAATGCTTATAAAAAAAAATCTTGCCTATGTATTTTTAAAATTTTTCAACTGATGTTGTAACAATATATAAGAAAGCTTGTATTAAATTTTCAGACTTTTTGGCCCACCAAATAAAATTTTATTGACAATTATAAAAAAAAAAACTAAAAAAATTGAAAACTAAAAATGTCTGTAAACAGCTCAAAACAAATCAAAATATTTTCAAAATTGAATGGTGTATAGAAAATGAGAATATAAACATTTAGTGAAATTTTCATGCATCTACAATTATTCGTTTTTGAATTACAACCAAATAAGAAAAACGCTACATGAGAAATCGAGTGAATATCCTATGTTGTAAAATTATGAACTTAAAACACTCATAAAAATTTATTTTTAATTGCTTTTAGATATTTTATTTTTGATAAAAGTAGAAAAACTTACGTTAAATCTTGTGTTAAAATTTAAAACCTTAGATTTAAAAAAAAAAATTTTTATGAATTTTTAACTCTAAATAATTTTCAAATTTTCGTCATTTTTACGTATTTTGTCAAAATTTCAACTTTGAATGCTTAGAAAAAAAAATTGTGACTACAGATTTTTAATATTTTTCATGTGCCTTTGAAACAATATATTAGGAGCATTCTATTAAATTTTCAAGAATTTTTAACGAATAAATAAAATGTTATTGATTTTTAAAAAAAAAAAACCAAAAAGATTGGAAATTTAAAATGTCTGTAAACAGCTCAAAATAAGTCAAAATATTTTGAAAACGGTATGGTATATAGAAACTGCTTATATAAACATTCGGTAAAATTTCATGTCTCTACGGTCATTTCTTTTAGAGTTATACCAAAAACCAAAATCGATTTTGTCGAAAATTGGTTTTCCGTAAAAATTCCCGTTTTTCCTTAATTTTCCATTTGTTTTTCACGGTACTTTTGAAAACTACTGGAAAATGTTTACTTTTGACCCCCCAAAGTACCAACTAGATTCACTTTCCTATCAGAAAAGGTACTATTGAAGAAAATCGAAGCATTTTTACTGTCCCAAAACGTGATGACAGACACAAAAAATAAAAAATAAAAACAAAAAAAAAGATAAAAAAAAGGGGGTCAAGTGGATGTCGCTCCGCTGTACAGTAGGCTACAAGTAGATCACTGTACTATAATGGATGGTATTAAATTTGAATTCAATGATATAATATCATTGTATAAGAAAAACGATTCTGAGCGGAGACGGTATGTCAGTCTAGGATATTTTAAATTATATTGATATTGTTATTTTACGGTAGCTGCTAAGTTGAATTAATATTATTCATATTATTTAATTATTAACCTAAAATTATCAGTGATGCTATAAAAATATTATAATATATAATTTTACTCGTTAAAATTGATTTTAATATGTAATTCCGTCCAAATTTGAACTTAAAATGTCTATAAAAAATAACTGTGTTTAAATATTTTTTAGATTTTTTGAATACAGTATGTACTATTTATTACAATCTTTATTTTAAATTTTCAATCCTTAGTTAAGAAAACTGAACATTTTATAATTGTTTAATTACAATGATTGATAATTTTGAGATTTTGATAAATTTTGTCAAAATTCGAACTTTAAATGATTATAAAAAAAATGTGTGCCTATGTATTTTTAATATTTTTCAATTGCTATTGTAATAATATATCAGAAGCCTTGTATTAAATTTTCATTATTTTTGGCCCAACAAATAAAATTGTATTGATATTAATAGAAAAGAAAACTAAAAAATTTGAAAATTGAAATCGTCCGTAAAATACTGAAAAACAGTCAAAATATATTAAAAATTAGATGGTGTATAGAAATAGCTTATATAAACATTCAGTGAAATTTTCATGCATCTACAGTTATTTGTTTTTGAATTGCAACAAAATAAGAAAATCGCTACATGAGAAATCGAGTGAATATCTAATCTTGTACAAATTTGAACTTAAAATGCTCATAAAAATTTATTATGACTTGCTTATAAACTTTTTTTTATTGATAAAATTAGGCAAACTTATGAAGGAATCTTGTATTACATTTTCAAATCTTAGATTTAAAAAGAAAAATTTTTATGAATTTCTAACTCAAAATAAATTGCACATTTTCGTCATTTTTACGTATTTTGTCAAAATTTGAACTTTGATTACCTATAAATAAAAATTGTGACTACGGATTTTTAATATTTTTCATCTGCCTTTGAAACTATATATTAGAAGCCTACTATTAAATTTTCAAGATTTTTTACCCAACAAATAAAATTTTATTGACATTTATAGAAAAAAAAACTAAAAAAATTGGAAACTGAAAATGTCCGTTAACAGCTCAAAATAAGTCAGAATATTTTGAAAATGATATGATGTGTAGAAAATGCTTATATAAACATTCGGTCAAAATTTCATGTCTCTACGGTCATTTCTTTTAGAGTTATACCAAAAACCAAAATCGATTTTGTCGAAAATTGGTTTTCCGTAAAAATTCCCGTTTTTCCCATAATTTTTCATTTGTTTTTCCAGGCGCTCATGAAAACTACTGGGAAATTTTGACTTTTGACCCCCCAAAGTACCAACTAGATTCACTTTCCTATCAGAAAAGGTACTATTGAAGAAAATCGAAGCATTTTTTCTGTCCTAAAATGTGATGACAGACACAAAAATAAAAAAAAAAATAAAAAAAAAAACACACATCATTGTAAAACCAATACATTCATCGCTCCGCTCAGAATCTAAAATTAACATGGCTCCAGGTTGTTAATTTTTAACAAATCTATATAAGAAAATCATAAATATTTAAATTGATAAAAAAAAATTTTAAAGGGGAACATTGGAGCCCGCAGGCAAATACTTTTTAAGGAGTAAAAAAAAAATTAATATAGCTCCAGGTTGTTAATTTTTAACAAATCTATATAAGAAAATCATTATTATTTAAATTGATAAAAAAAATTTTTAAAGGGGAACGTTGGAGCCCGCAGGCATACGTCGATCAAAAACTATTTACAATGATTGTTAATAGTTAAAAGCTATTAAAATATCCTTTATTTGTATAAAATTATTTTATTCGTTAATAATAACTAAGACTTTAATATTAATAGTAATCTTGTTCCTTTCACAAAATGTGTTAACCTTATAAGACTGATACCTGATTGTTTAATTAAACTGGATTTAACGTATTATGCTTTTACAGTTCTACATCACCAATTCAATAGATTGTCCGTAGAAATAAATATTTAATTTAAGTTTAAAAAGTAAATTTAAGCCCCAAAATAATATGAAAATAAACTTACGCGTAAACGTCGACTCTTCCGGTGAAACCTAGCAGTGCAGACGTGCAGTAATTCACCGCTCCTGAAGAAACGGCTATCTCCATCCGTCATCATCTCGCTCCGAACTAAAATTAAAGTATTGAAATATTTATTGAAAATAACCTGAACGTAACAAAATGTGAGAGTTCGTATTATAAATAAGGTATATTATAAATTATAATATAATTTTTAACGTACTGTCCGTCTATTGTTGGCTTATTTTATTTTTTTGTTCTCTGAAATTATTAGAATCGTTAATCGTCTCCGAGGAATGTCGACAATTGGCGATTCCCATAGATGATTTAATATGATTAATCCCTAGAACTTATATACTCAGTGCCTACCCATACAGTATACGGTCTATACTCTATTGATAAATCATATTATATTCTTTTACATTTACAGAAATTTTTGTGATTGGTAATACTCTTCGGACTTTTTTATAGGCATTTAAAGTTCAACTTTTTACAAAATTCATCATAATTTCGACATTTGCATAATATTTTGTAGTCAGATACCTATTCATACAAAATTCTTTTTGTTTACCTAAGATATTAAAATGTAATACAAATTTCCTCATAAGTAGTTACAACAACAGTTGAGAAATAATAAATATACGTAGGCACGATTTTTTTTATAAGTACTTAAAGTTCCATTTAATGATTTATAAAATAAAAATTTACGAATTACGAAGTAGTTAAAAATATACGAAATGTTCAACTTTTTTTTGCCATAAACAAAGATTCTTATAAATAGTTTATGCTGTAACCAAAAAATCTAAAAAACCTACTATAAAAGTTCAAATTTTTAACCAAATTATTAAAACCAGATAACAGTTTTAGTTATTTTGTTGTAATTTAAAAATATTATTCGTAGATATATGAAACTTTTAGTGTACCTATATCATTATAATTTATATACACAATGACGTTATCAAATTTAATTTTTTGGAAAAAATAATTTAACTTACTGTTAAAACTTAAAAGTACTGTACAGATGTCTATTCGTAAAATAAATTATGTAGGTACTTTCATCACAATATTATTTATTACTTTATTAGTTATTATTTACAGGTTTATAAAAACATATCAAATTGACAGTACATAATATTATACCGACTATAATACCAAATAGATTTATAAAATTCCAAGATTAACAATTTCACCGAATTCTGTTCAATTTAAAATTAATAATAAATAGGTATTTAATATGTTACTTAATTGTACTGGGTATATTTTATATTTTATAATGTGTGATTAGAATGATGTAATTTTAGAATAATGTGTGTTTCTAATTTTAATAACCTATTTTTTTGTGTCTGTATAGTTTTGATTTTTAACTTCAGTATCTCTTCTTTAAGCCTAAATTCCCCATACATTACAAACGTTGGGATAAATAAAAAAAAAATTAAGAAAAAACTGGTATTTTTAATTTTTACGCAAAATTGATTTTCGGCAAAATCGATTTTCGTTTTCGGTGTAACTCTAAAAAAAGTGCCGTAGATACATGAAATTTTCACTGAATTTTTATATTAGCATTTTCTATATACCAGAAATTATTTTGACCTATGTTGTACTATTTATAGGCATACAAAATTTTTGATTTTTAAGTTTTTTTTTTTTATAATTAAGATTTGAAAATTGAATACAAGATTTCTTATAAGTTTTTCTATTTTTATAAAAAAAAAATATAAATACTTAATTTAAAATTATTATTTGTGGGTTCTTAAAACGTCTAAGTATATTTTGATATACCATTATGATAATATTCAATATTATGCAAAGATAATTACCTAATTCAACTAAATATAACATATAAAAAATAACAATATAAGAATATAACATTTCCAAGTCTGACAAGCCGTCTCCGCTCTGAATTGTTTTTCGTATACAATGATATTACCTACCTATAGGTACCTATACAACATCATTGAATTTAAATTAAACACCATATATTTCAGTGTCCCCATTGTAACCTTCTGTACAGCAAAGCGTCACCCACTTACCTGCTTATTTTGATTTTAAGCTATTCAAGAATATTTCAAATTTCCTCAGTTTATTTCCGATAGATATTAATAAAAATATATTTTCTTCAAAAAGCCTTGTAAATGTAATACAAAATTCATCATAATGTATTTGTTCATTATTTTTTTTTATACATACCCACACAATGCAATTTTCAAAATATTTCAACTAATTTTCAGATTTTATTTTGCGAGACATAAGGACGCCCGTGCGTAACCATGTTCAACACAATTAATAATTAATTGTATAAATATATTATTATTAATAATATATTCTACGACCTGCGTGTGCCGTCGTCACTTGTGCTTACGTATTTTATAAGCACGTAAAATATGCATCTACGTCACCCGAGTAGCAGATTGTCCGTGGCAATAAATATTAATTTTAAGACTAAAACGTAAATGTAAGCCCCTAAAGAATAGGTAATCAAACTTACGAATATGTCGACTCTTCAGTTGAATATAGGTGTGCCATATCTAGAGTACAGATTCCATATCAATAAGGAACTGCTATTTCTTCATACGTCTTCATCTCGCTCTGAACTGATAGTATCTAGATATTTTATGAAATTAACTTGAGCAGAATGAAATATATGAATAAATGTTGTATAGGTACAAAATTACTGTTTAACGACTTGTCTGTTCATTGTTGGCCTATTCATTTTTTTTTTGTTCATTGAAATTATTAGAACTCTGAACTGCGAATCGTCTCCGACGAATAACCAGGATTGGCGTTTGCCATAGATGATAGCTATTAAAATATGACAGTCATCAGTTTTCAATTTTCTTACTTCTTTGGATGAGACCATTCATTTTTATTTCATATTTCAAAATAGAATATTATTTGGAGTATTCAAATCTATAAAACTAAACAAGGAACTCTGTAGGTATAATATGTTATTTAGATAGCTACATTTTTTATGCGAGTCTATTTTTTTAGGTATCTCGCAACATTGGCAATAATATTGTTTTTAGTTTTAATGGCAAAACTATAACTTAATATAAAACTATTCTAGTGTCAGATTGCACTAATAGTGCACTAGATAATGAGCTAATGGTTCCTTATACAAGGTTTAGTGGCCCACGATCGGTCCATTAAATTTAATAAATTGTTTATGCAACACCGCATTAAAGCGTTGAGACTCAATAGAATTTCAAACCTATGCTTTAAAATTTAGGGGAATACAAAAAATTTGGATACTTTTTACTATTTTTGATTTCTATGGGGAAGGATCATCTATCGTCGTTCAAATTTAAAAAATTGGGTTTTAAATATTCACAAAAAAAAAAAATTTACTTAGAAGGACTAAGGAGATAGAAAGACATGTTTCTAGACATTTTCATAATATAATCTGTGCTTCTACTGCTTGTTATTACCTATATTTTATTTTATTTTGTTCTATAATTCCAACGCCTGAAGCCTATTTGACAAAAATTTGAAGTATTTATAAATCAATATATATGTAAATAAGAAAGTAATATGGTTTGTAAGTAATACACGTATAAATAATAATATATATAAAACAAATTAAATCCAAACATATAATATGGCTCCCATTACATTGGCTCCCATGTGTCATTTTTGTGTATAATACCTATTTTATATGCATAAAATTTCCATTAATTGATTGAAACTTCCAAACTATTATAATTAATATTTTTCAAACGCTAATTGTGGTCAAAATTAATCAAAAAATAGTTTTGTTCTTTTATTTAACTGTATAATAAATGTACATTTTGATTTTATGATAAAAATAAATAAATAAATCAGTATGGACATTATGTCAAATATATTAGAATTAAGCAAATATATTGAAACTTAATTAGTTATATACTGATTCATAATTAGGTACCTTATTATTATTAACTATTATATTATGGTTTTAATTTTTACAAAACACGATATATGTATTTAATGTATAACAATATATAATAAGTTCTTGAGTAAAAATCTTTTGTTTTATTAAACAATATAAAAAATAGTTATAGCTAATAATATAGGTACTTAGGTAGGTTATTGCAATAAGTAAACAATATAGCTGAATTTGTTCAAATAAAAATGATTGCGTGTACCTTCTATGTGTCAGCTGAAATCCTTAATATATTATGAATACCTAAAATAATAACATAATTATTTTGTTGAAATAAATAAAATCGTAATAAACAATAAACAACATTTTACAGTGTAAACAAAATTATTTTATTACATAATTTAATGAACAACGTATGTTTGTTTAATGAATGAGTGCTTTAAAATTTTAAATTAATAATGCCGAAAAAATCACATTATTATCATCAGCCAGCATCAACTGCATTTCGAGGATGTTTATTTTTCCAAACACCATTATTATTATTATTGTTTTTTTTGTTACGTACGAAGATTTATACATAATATAGATTTGTATTACCTACTATACGACTCGTTTTATAATTTTATAGGTTAAGTCTTTTAGATTGTGATCAGAGCAATCAATGCGTATTGCGATAATGCGATATAATTACATTATGTGTAGGTACAAGGTGTTTTGGTACAAGTAGAAAAAATGTTTTGACAACACCGGGATTGATTTCTGATAGCAAATTTGATCTAGTTGGTACTTTATATGGGTGAAATTGAAAATTAAAAGTTATCTTTTCTTAATAATTAGGAAAAACGACATAAAATAAGGAAAAAACATTAGATTAGCATCTTCTCTACATGGTATAATTTTCAGATGGCTGTTAAAGACATTTTAAATTTTCGATTTTTTTCTTCTAAATTTCGATACATGAATTTTATTTGGTTAAAAATCAAAAAAAAAAACAATAAAAGGTTCCACATTATTTTTTTTACTACTAGGTAGGTATATCTTTTTTTAAACATACGTAACACAATTGTTTAAAAATAAATATAGATCTATTTAAGTTCATAACTGTTGGGATTATTAATTGACCAAGTTATCTACAAACAATGTTTTAACTCGCAGTTTTCTGTCCATACCATCTTAGTTCGTAGTTTTTATACAAATTATAAACTATATATACTCACGGGTCATATAAAATTACCAATCAGGGCCACATGTGGTTACAATAATAATTGTTACAATTATATTTGAAAAATATTAAAAATACATAAGTATCATTTTGTTTTATAAGCATTTAAAGTTCAATTTTTTACATTTATCAAATTTAAAATTTAAAAATGATTTTGCAGTTAAAAATTTATAAAATGTTCAAATTGTATAGCTAAAGATTGAAAATTTAAAATTAGGTTCCACGTAAGTAGGTTATTCTGTAACTAAAAAATATAAAACACAGTTTCTTTTATAGTTTTTTTATGTTCAAATTTGGACGAACTTACATATTAAATAACCAAGTATAATTTTTGTTTTGTCACAATTTTACAATATTAATTCAACTTACCGGCTACCGTATTAATAATAAGTAATAACAATATAAATCTATTATAAAATACCCACACTGACAAACTGTTTCAGCTTAAAATCGTTTTTCGTGTATAACGATATTATATCATTGAATTCAAATGTAATACCATCCATTAAACAGTGACTCACTTGTAACCTACTGTGCAGCAGAGCGACATCCACGTACTCGCTGTTTATATAACATTGACATATTGTATTTAGATCTTATGATCCGTTGAAATTTAATAAATAAATTCGTTTTATTTCATACATTCGTATTATTAATAAACACAAAAACGTAAAATTAGTTTATGGCGTATTGGCGCATGGATGTTCTGACTGTAATAATATGTACTATTGCTACTAGTAATAATTCACACTTACGATTCTTATAATAATTATTATAACACCATGTATAGCGACTAAGATAAGATATTATAACATACACTTTGCGGCCAACGGCCTATATAACCCTAGCTATATATTATAATATTATAATCCGGTCGGTTGACAGCAATATTGCAGTTCACCGCACACACATAATATATTAAAATGTACCTACTAATACATTATATAATAATTAGCTACCCATCACACGAACGACTGCGCACTTGCGAGGCGATTGCCGACCGTATAAGCAACTCCTGCATATGTACTTACGACCCGGTACATTACTATCGGTACAACATGTATATAGACTTGTACTGTAATCGAATCATTAAAATACAAGCAGGATCCGTTTTTCTAATCCAATTCGGTTTCTAAAAGGCCCTACGATCCGTGTAATAACTATATATACACCACTGCAGAGCTGCCGGGCGACTGTATGTACATATATAATATGATTTAATGTAATAACGCGTACACCTACCATATATATTATATATATACGCACGTATTATAGACGTTATACACTTTTGTACGAACCGCGTACGTGCAGTGTCCTCCTCGGGGATTCGATCGCTTTCGCACCCCCTAGCGGTTGTTCACACTTTTGTGTTGCGCACGCCGCGCTGGCCCATTCGTTTTCCGCGCACTCACCCCATCACACACGCTGCAGCTATAATATATATAGATAGATATAGTTAATTTAGTTTTGACCGGTCGCTCGAAAATGGAAACATTTTATTTTACTGCGCACCATTGCCGGTTTGTATATAATTATTATTGCTGCTCGGCATTTCGGTCGCAGTTTATCATTGTTAAATTATTATAAAAGAGGAAATTCCTGAGCACTATATAATAAACATAATATAATATATAAGACTAAATGCACTAACACCGGCGTAGCCAGGAGAACCGTGGGTGCTACTGCCCTCCCCGAAATATTAGGGAAAGTTAAAAATTCGTTCAGTGTTCTGTGAACGTATTATAATACGTAAGACGTAAGTACGTAACCATGTATTAAAATTATAATTGTTATATGGTTATTCAGCAAAAGTAGGTTGTCTAAAATGTTATTGTTATAATACTCACGGCATCGGAATACCAAACTTAAGAAAGAGCTGTGAGCTAAGCCTCGCTTAACAAGTACACAGTCTCCCCCCTAAAAGCAAAAATTATTTCAACGACCAAAAACTAATTTGCAAACGGATTTAATTTTTATTTATGCTATATGTACGAACATTTATAAATTACAATATAAACCTATAAGTACTCATGACTTGCATACAAATTGAAATATCGTAAAAAAATCCAACACACAAATACAAAAAAATGTTTTTAACTTTATGTTTGATTATCGGGTCGATTCACTCCAACATTATTAAAGCTCCCTGCCTATACTTATAACAACACTTTCTGTGGAACACTTACACACAATTTCCATGTAACGCATAGGTCTGCAGAGAGAGCTAGAGACAAGAAGACAACAGTGAGCCGACATCGTCTTAAATAATATATAAACTTTTCACGGCCGTGCCTGCACACAATCGTAAACCATCGATCCGGCGACAACTTTAAAATACAGGATCGGCAGGGTGTGGCTGCAGCTGTTGGCCCAGCGGAACCGGCCTCAGGTGTGCGACGGCCGAATTCCATTACACGCGGAGCCCGAGCTCGAATCCGCAGACGGGACCGCTGCCGCGCCGGCTCTGGCATTTATATAACATCAATAATAATGACGGTAATCGCTGCGTATATATTACGTTCAC
This sequence comes from Nasonovia ribisnigri, assembly GCA_027563435.1. Classification (NCBI taxonomy): domain Eukaryota; kingdom Metazoa; phylum Arthropoda; class Insecta; order Hemiptera; family Aphididae; genus Nasonovia; species Nasonovia ribisnigri. Next base: position 57,075 of record JANEHU010001825.1, read on the forward strand.
CGGTGATAAAAACAAATTGCGATTTGAAAAAGTACCGACCTAAATATACTATATATAATACCACTTACCATACCTAAGACAATCTTTATTTCAGAAAACACCAATAATTTTGAAAATATTTATTTTACATACCTAATAGTAAGTCATTAGAAAACGGTATTTTTAGTATTTTAAATTTTTATCGTTATAATTTTTTAATGACTACAATATACACTTTTAATTTTTTATTCCAAAATATAATATTTTTTGGAGTTTTTCGATGATGAAATATCGAATTTTGAACGACTAGTTTATGAGTTATAATAGTATTAAAAATGTAGACGATCGGAGTGGAGTTATACAAGAGTACCCAGAAAAATGTTGATCGGCACTACTACGCTCGACTAAACTTTAAATACTCATATATTATAAACTATAACTATAGGTAACAAGTTACTTGTCCAAAATTTGATTTTTATAGATGAAAATACTCCGAATAATATTCTGTTTTGGAATATGGAGTTAATATGTATTGTCATTCAAAAGAGTAAAACAACTTTAAAAAGATAACGATAAAAAACACCAAAGGTTGAAAAATTATTTTTCTCCCAAAAATGCTATTTTTTAACGATTTAAAATCACTAAAAAGAAATACTTTCAAAAACGTTATTGCTTTCTGAAATAATGAGTACCTACGTCTTATATTATATACGTTAGTTGAATCACCCCACTTACATTTTTTTTATATACGACACATGCAGTGAAGTGCAAGTGTGCGACACATCAGTACATCACTATATATAATACGTACCTATATAAAAATAAACAGAAGAGTGTCGAATCGTATTTTACACATTACATGTAGTAACTATATATATGATCGTTTTAAGCGTATATAGGTAACTGATCATCCGAGACCGATTGCATTTGACGGTCCGACGATCGCGGCAGACTGCCCCTCGCGATTTAACTTTATTTATCCGATATACGAGTATATAATATAATATTATTGTATTATACGACTCCCGCCGAACGTTTTATCGAAACAAATATAAGACGACCTGCTCGTATAATGGGTTGGGGTTCGTCGGATTGTAAATACGTTTTTCCCTTGCATTTTTATTTTTTATTATTATTAGCCTTTAACAAAAACGTATTACTACTTGACAATTGCATTTACACAGTGTATAGGAGCAAACTGTTTGCTCTAAAAAATCCAGAGATATAAAATGTAAGCGATAAGATAATTTTGTAAAAGTAAAATAAATTAATGAGATTTTACCACATAATATTAGGTACAGCATTATTATAAATGGTTATTATATTATTGTCACGAGAAAGCTTATTTTATTTATAACCCAGGCAAGGCGGAGAGTAGATGGTTTAGAAACGAAGTAAAGTCGAACCGAAATTTGGATAATATTGAAATCATATACTCATACAATATAATAAATATTATGTATATTATATTGTTAGTAAGTTTATGAACTCGTGACTCAATAGGTAAGTACTTACGTAGTTACGTGATCGACGTATATAATGTGCGTGCATAATAATATGCAATAATACTTTATAGAATAATATTTAAGTTTTAAGTTATAGATGATTTCAATATGCATAATATTAGGTATGATTATGCTCTAACAAATCGCACAAAATATCAATTCGATACTAAAATTGTTAACATTAATTTAATAAACGTGTATATATGGATATAATATAATATAAAAAAATGTAAAATAACTTACTATTACAAGTATATAGTTTCTTATCATTCTTTAGGTATATAATAACAAACATATTCGTCGTGTATGTAATATGAATTGTTTGGCCTAATAATAGGCCGTAAACCAAAAAAAACAAAACAATAAAAATGTAATACGATTTAAGTGGTTGACTGTTATTTGCTATTGCGATTTTTTCTATCATGGGATTATTATTACAATATTGAATGTACACCTTTTGATATTGTACTATTGTTACTTATTTGAAAGTACTCAATAATAGTAATAATTAATAAAATATTTATTTAATTTTACTCGTATAATATAATATAAAACATTTAAATACATAATATATTATTTAATTATACATATTATATGTATATAATAATTATTTATAAGTTCGATTTATATTTACATGGAATTAAATTAATAGTAAAGATTCTTATTCTGTATAATATAGTATATATTATATTATATTATTCATTTTATATGATAAAGTAGGTAAATGTTTGTATTAAAACAACAATGTTTTAAAATTAAGTCATATACTTTTAAGTCCGTGCCTATATATTAATTATTATTTATTATTAATAACAATATTAATTATATTGCACTTATTCAGCCGTTTGATAAAAACATAGTATGTTATTAGTTCTAGGTTTAGGTAATTAATAATTATCAGGATATTATACAATAGGTGACTATGTGGGTAGTAGAACTGTGTTCAACCCATTATAATCATAAGCGGGTTTTGAACAATTTCGAAAATCTGGCCAATAGTAAATGGCCATCCTTTTTTAAAATCAGTGCCCCAATAAATAAATAAAAAATAATCTAAAAATTAGTTTTGAGTCTAAATAAATTCATGTATGACCATTGCCACAGTGACCGGGCAGCTTATGATTACAATTTATATACAGGCTACAATATTTAACCTGTGTACTATACGTACCTATTTCATTTTTACATAAGAATTAATTATAATACTTAAATTACATTTTTATATAGAAATAAATATATATTACAATAAAAAATCGAAATAAACGATAAAGTTTAAACACGATTACATTAGTATATTATACAATATTATAATGATAATATCTTCGATGAAATAGGTAAAATATGAAAATTTCGTAAGAATATTTTGTTTGTCAAAATTAAACACCAAAATATAATAATATATAATATATTGTTTTAATTGTATTAAATTTAAATATTATTGATGATTATAAATATATATCCTACTCGTGTTGTAACTGTTGCAAGATGATAATTTGATAACTATAAATATCGAATCATTTTTAACTAGGTATAAATTATAATATTATGATACTTTGTACCTATTCAATTCTCGGAGATTTATAATTTATAGTGCCTATATTATATTATAATGTAAAAGGTAAACCTAATTCTAAATCGTCAAAGAGCGTCCGATCATTAACAATTTACGTTTCCAAAAATTGATTTAAATACATGATGTAACATATGGCGAGCCTCAATATTTCGATTTTCGACAATTTCTTGTCGGGTGGTATCGTGGGCAAAAGTTTCCGCAATTCACCGAATGCCACGTTGAACGCTTCCACTCTGACTCGTTCGCGTGTAGCATGAGCCATTCTGTATTTTTGGGTGGCTCGCCGTCTTCTTCGCCGTTCTTCCCTAGTCAACGTGGCCATTCCTGTCACCGTACTTTTTTCGCGACTAGAAAATTATCGATTTTTATGACGGTTATTGATATCTTTCGATTTTTTTTTCTCATTGAAAAGCTGTTTTATTTTTATAAGTCATGTATTGTTATAAGTACTCACCTTTTTTTTGTAAGTGAACCGTGCCCGTCCACGGAGTCTGGAAGCGTCGAATCCGCCATTGAGTACATACCACAAGGTAAAAAATCCATCTAAAAGTACAAGTAACAATACAATATAATTAATTCTAATTCAAAATAGAATTGCTATGCTTACATTATTATTATTTTTAAATAACCAAAAAATAAATTATATGCAATCTTGGACAAATGTGGTACCTATCTACTATTATATCGTATTATGATTCAAATATGGTCAAAAAAACTCTATATAGGTACACATAAATAAGCGTTTCACATTTAAACAATATGTTATAAATTATAATAGCTCTGCTATTTTCAGTTGCTTAAAATTAACTAGAAGCAAAATAAACGATTAATCTGAATATATATATTGTATGTTAGTAGGATAATTATATGTAGTTTGATCATAATTATTGTAACTACATGAATTATCTAAATATAATATTATAATGATTGCTTCACGAATAATAATAATTTATCATCTACATATATTTGAAATTTACTTATAATTTAATTATTGGCTATTTTTTCAAAGGTATTATAAAATAAGATAACTGACGTTGTGTATGAATTATATAGTTGCAGATAAACGTACACAACTTTTATTCATATAATATCGTTCACTGTATATCTGTATAAATATTATATTACACGTGCACCTATAGGTGTAGGTAGTAAAAAATGTTAAAATTTAATATTTTATGGAAAATCCGGCTTTAATTAATTGTAATCTATACTAGGTACTTTGTGCTATGTACCTATATATAACTATTTTAAGGTTAGTGACTTATCTATAGTTATAATTTATACGTATTATATATGTATAGGGTATAATTATTATTATTTAAGCTTGATAAAAACATTAGAATGGATCATGGGTGCTTAAATTCTTCATAAGGCATATATTAGCTATTTGAAAGTAATGAATATAATTATAATTTACGAAAAAAATCACTAGAACGAAAATAATTTTACCAACATCTAATACCTAGGTATTCACCACAAAATGATTTTGTTGAAACCATGCTACTGTTGTGGAAACAATTTTTTTGAAACTACTGAGAAAATGATTCGTTAAAAATACGCAATCAACTTTTAATAATATAACTGGGTGATTAATCGCGGATCACTAAAATTTATTAAAATTACATCTATAATTTAAAATTGATAAATTTCAAATAAATATAAAAATATTAATAGTTTATACAATTGTTGATTTATCATCGGTGTAACACTAATACAATTTTACTATAGATAAAACTATTTTGTGAAATTAATCGTAGTACATAAGTAATTTTGTTGTTTAGTGTTATCTTTATTAATAATAAAACATATTTTAAATCATTGTTGTATTACAGATTGGTCCACGTACCTTCTTATAAAGTAAAGTATTCTCAAATTCATTAAACTTAATATTTTTTAAATTTTAATCTTCAACACAGGCAAAATTTGTTTTCAAAAAACAAACATAACATTATATAGAATCACGTGTTATAAAATCTGCATTATCGCGCCCTTTCGCTCACTTCAGAATCTAAAATGTATTATAAAGTCGGGTGATTTAAATGCATAACCCGAAATATTATTTATTATAATTGAATATGTATAAGAGAAACAAATAAATATTACATATTATATGTGTGTGTGCGTTATGTGCGCTATCGATTTTCGAGTTTTTTCATATTATAACTTCTGTGAATAATTTAACACTCTCTTCTCTAGAACGTGATGATGATTCCGATTATAATACTGCAGATACTAATGTTATATTGATGACGCGTGTAAGTGTGTGTGTTTCTACAAGGAGGAGGTTTCACTATGTATATATATATATTTTTTTTTACTTTGGATATTGGCGACGACACGTCGACACGTTTCCGGCGTTTCGCCAACTCCCCCGGGAAGACAACCACCGGCCGGACACGTGCCAAACAACAACAACTACTATTTTTATTGGATGATAAAATATGTATAACGCGTTTGTCGGGATGACTTGATTCCGCGTTATAGCCATTCACCGAAAGCAATACCAATAACAATAACCGCAATAGTCACATTATATATAATATAATATATTATTAATACCTATGTATACCAACAATAATTTTTAATTTACATATTATATTCTATACATGCGACTTTATATTATATTCAGTTTTAGCGAAAAATCTTGGGGCGTATATATAATAAGTAATATAATTTATTATACATTTCTAAATTCTAGTATTATTATAATCAATGGTATTAGGTACCTATATGAATTTATATCATAGTCTATACTTCATCTTGTCTAGTCTAAACGTCCTTTTTTACAAGACAATTATTAATAAATTGATCCTAATCAATTGATTTTGGGTACTATATTTTAATTATGTCGTAAACCGTTTTATTTATATTTTATACTATTATTTTGATTCATGACCACTGTCCCATTTAGTCAGAAACAATAATATGAATAGTGAAATATTTAGGTAATAGGTATAGAAATAAAGTTCTAGGGGGAAAACTGCACTATACATGCTTACCACTCCATATCAGACGCAGGGTAGGCACCTAGTTGGACTTTTAACTCCTACAATTACTGAATTACCTATATGAATTTATATCATAGTCTACTTCATCTTGTCTAGTCTAAACGTCCTTTTTTACAAGACAATTATTAATAAATTGATCCTAATCAATTGATTTTGGGTACTATATTTTAATCATGTCGTAAACCGTTATATTAATATATTATAGTATTATTTTGATTCATGACCACTGTCCCATTTAGTCAGAAACAATAATATGAATAGTGAAATATTTAGGTAATAGGTATAGAAATAAAGTTCTAGGGGGAAAACTGCACTATACATGCTTACCACCCCATATCAGACGCAGGGTAGGCACCTAGTTGGACTTTTAACTCCTACAATTACCTCCAATACATAAAAATATTGATACATTATTAATATAAGACAATTTCTCAAAGCAAACTTCCGTTGCTCCTGGCAAGAATATTTTCGTTAACTTTAAGCACACTGCGAATGCTTCTAGACCTATAATTCTTATTTCAAAAACGCGATGCTTGAAGAAGAAAGAAAAAATAATCATAAATACAATTTCATAAGTTTGTATGATTATTGTTGACTATTTTTAATAAAATTAACTCAAAATTATATTATTTTATATATATATTAGGGTATTTTTTATTTATAATTCATATTATTATAGAAGATACCTTACAAGAAAATTTAAGGGACTATATAAAAATATATAGGGACTCTTGTAGTAAATTGTATATTTGTATATCTGCAGAAGATATATTATATTTGCGATATGGATCTAACGGTTTGGATCTAAGGTCCTAAGATGCTAAGCGGTAGAAGGACCCTTTGAATGTGTTAAATATAATTTATATCATAAATCAGTATTTATTTATACGTCTATTATACTTAATACAGTGCTGTAATTTGAGGGGGGCAAGGTGGGCATTTTCCAAAGTCTGGTTATAAAAGCAGTCCAATTTTTGGGCTGGTTGTCGGTAAAATAACATAACTATAGTTTTTCTAAATTTGAGGAAATATAATAATGTGTAAGCACTATAAAACTATTCTCACGATAAAAATTAATAATTATAGTTTTTTAGTTCAAAAATAAAGATGACAATACTATAGAAATTTTAAAACCAAAACGATCACTCTTTAATTGATCTATACTATAGATTCTATAGTTTTGAAAAATCTATTACATTTTTTCGATTTTTCAATTATATTTATCAGTCGTGTTTCATGTTATAATTTAATCTGTTCGACCCATCTAGAAAAATATAAGATAACGAGCGAAGCGATCTGTTTTATTTTTGGTTCAGTTAAGAATGGTCAAAACTTTTTCCTCTCTTATTTTAAAAACAGAAATGACGCCACTGACTTAACATCCAAAATGGTAAAAACAATATAATTTTTGATATTGTATTATCATAGAGACATTATAAACAGACAAATTTAACACCCCTCCTTATTATTCCTTGTTTCAGATTTCCTGATCCATGTCTGCCAAAAATACTTTTAAAAATAATATTTCATAATTTAAAGCTTTCAAAATGTCAATGCTTTTTTGTACCTTTTGCGAAAACCAATTTATCTAATAATCTATTATCGAATTATAGAAGATAACATTCCAATTTACGTTCCTGAAATTCCCCGAGAAAAATTCGAGTATGAACACCTATATAACTACCTAGATTTGAAAAGCAATCGGGTGCATCGGCTCAATTAAAATTTTGAAAACTCATATAATCTGAAAACCATATGGTTGGGTAGAACTGTAATATAGACTATGATTTATTGGATATAAAGACTATTGTAAAGTTTTAGGAATAACTTGGTTCCAATCATAAGGGGCTTATGTATAAATAAATGAGGAATATTTTTGGGGTGGCTAACCCCTCCCGCTAGTCGCATAATCGTTACAATATGTTTTTTATAATTGTTGATGAGCTATTTTATACAGGCATTTGAAATTAGGAATTAGAAATTGTTTTTATTTTGATATCTTTAAAGGTTGATAAAAAATATTTCACTCGGTCAACAAGCCTAAAAATGTAATTCAAGGTACCTACTGAGAATTTTTACCTCCTAGAAGTACGAACTGCGTCCAATTTGCTACCAGAAACTTGCATCGAAGTTGATGATCATAGCATTTTTTCTTATAGAAAATGGTGTTCAGATACAAAAATAAAACGAAATATGTAAGAAATACTCGTAACACACATTATTGTGAAAGCAATACATTAATATCTCTTCGCTCGAAATTTAAAAGCTTACTTGGTTTTATATTTTAAAGCAATAATCAATTCAACTATTTTTCATAGTATTCTAGGAGTTTATTTTATGAGATAGGAAGGTATACCAACATTATTTTGATTAATTATAATCAAAAAGTAACTATTTTATAAGTTTTAAAGTCATCTGTAATAAATATTCTTTATATAATATTAGTCACTCAAAATAATTATGTGATTCACTGTGATTGTAATAATTTTTTATGTTATTGTATGCCTAATAAACTATAAATTATGCTTTGACAGTTTGACTTTTAAATGTTAAGACTTCGAATTTTGAAAAAAATATTAACAATGTATTGACAAAATATTGAGTTACCAATTGCAGAGTCAGATTAGTTATAATAACTTAAATTTATTTTATCTTATACTTCGATATTGACACCGATAATTATTTAGGTAATGATAAAATATGTAAATAAAAATACTATTGTTATCTGACTATTACTCGAAAAATATTGAACAGAACATTTTTAGAATCATTTAGAATCTTATATTCTAGATCCAACCAGGATCTAGAATAATATGTAAGCAAACCTTTTGAAGTTGATGAGCCATTTTATACATTTATATAAACACTGGGGACTGCCATCAATATTTCTTATACCTAGGTACATATTTTATTTTATAACTACCAAATTTTATCTCATTATAGATTAATAATAATTTAATATAATTTATTATTATTAGTCGGTGATATGACCGATTTCCGTCTCCTACTGCCTTACTGTTGATTGATATTTAATAAATATAAATGAGAATGACCAACACCTAAATCAGTTATTGTATTTCAAACTTACCTTCAGTATCCAGCGAGACTAGAAGAAAATCCGGAACCACCAACAGCTGTGTCAAACCGAACTGTCAAAGGCAAATATAAGAATGCACACGAAAATCTCACTTTCCCCAGCATCCGGAGATGCGGAACTACGACTGGCCAATCAGAACAGATACGCCCTTTGGAAATCATTACAGTCCCCTTCGCATGGGCGGAGTTTGTATTATCCCTTTTATTATGCAAAATTTGACGCAGACAGGTTTTCCCTATACAATAAGTTCAAAATATTGTAGTTATTATTATTAAAGGTTCACAAATTGATTTTATTTTAAATTGCGGTTTCATGTGAGTGGGTTTTTTCAGTAAAAATATAAACAAACCGTAATTAAATAAAAGTAAGTAAGTAAATAAATAAATTATTCCATGCTTTATAATATTGGCAATTATACGCACACCTAAATAGTATATACATACCTGTCATACCTATTATAACTACATGCAATCTCAATAATATTTATAAATTCAATTTAAATTTGAAAAATTCTTCCTAAAACGAAAATTCAACTTCTTATAGTGAAATATGTATGCCAAAAAAGCACCGCTAGGGTGAATCCCTCTTAGAGTCTTAAGTTACTTTTAACAATTTTTTACATCAAATTGTTTTAACACATTGCTCAAGCCTGCCCTGAAGGGTTTTCCTCCCACTCTAATAGACTACACACCTCACACCCATCTGCAACAAAATAAATTACAATACCATTCAAAGAAATGATAAAAAAATAATGCTAATTAAATTCAAATATAAAACAACAGCTAAAAGATAATACCACGAATTAAGATAAGTATTATTATATTAATAGTGGATAATCAGTGTATCACTATGTTTGGATTTCTCTCTCTGACTCACGCGTGACATAGTAAACAATATCTGCAGTATTCGTACGTTTGATTTTTTTACGATATTTAAATTTTTCTATGATATAATGAGTATTTTAAAATTTTAATATTTAAAGTATTCATATAACTTGCATACAAATATTGTAAAAAATCCAAGATACAAATACAGTGAACTTTATAAGTTTGATAATAGGTCAAACTCACTTTGATATATAAGTTAACATCACTTAATTGGTTCTGCTGAACGTAAATTTTCTATATGTAGAATGTGGTTCAATAAAAGAAAACAACATAATATAGTAAGCGCTGACATTTTCTTAATCAGTCTTGTACATTTTTAATGACTACATATATAAATAGTAATGGATAACCTCAGTATGTTTAGTTTACGACAGCTGTAATTTAGTGTGGTTGCAGTCAGTTAAGTTTTAGTCGGATTGACAAAAAAAATACGATCCTTTTAAAAAATCCATGTTATAAATTATGTTTTAAAAATGATTATGTTATGATATACCTAATTGATTTTATTTTTGGTAAACACCTTGAAGGAAATTAGTTTTTTTGGAAGAGTATGCCCTTTAGCGCACCCATAAATTGCGTTTACCGATACAAATATGGTTTGATAAATAACTATTGTACCATTATAGGGATACCATATTTTTCTAAAATTACGTGCCAAAAATGTCGTTTTTTTTAGATTCTGAGCGGAGCAATGAATGTATTGATTTTACAATGATGTGTGTTTTAAGAGAATCTAGTTGGTATTTTGGGTCAAAAGTTAAAATTTCCCAGTAGTTTTCAAAAGCGCCGTGAAAAACAAATGAAAAATTAAGGGAAAAACGGGAATTTTTACTGAAAACCAATTTTCGACAAAATCGATTTTGGTTTTTGCCTTTTGGTATAACTCTAAAACAAATGACGCTAGATACATGAAATTTTGACTGAATGTTTATATAAGCGTTTTATACACACCATAGCATTTTCAAAATATTCTCACTTATTTTGAGCTGTTCACGGACATTTTCAGTTTCCAATTTTTTTAGTTTTTTTTTCTATAAATGTCAATACAATTTTATTTGTTGGGTCAAAAATCTTGAAAATTTATTAGTAGGCTTCTAATATATAGTTTCAAAGGCAGATGAAAAGTATCAAAAATCCGTAGTCACAATTTTTTTTGTGTTAAACCTACTGTACAGCAGAGCGACATCCACTTGACCCCTTTTTTTTCTTTTTACTGCGTGAAATTAAACCATAAACAATATTATATAATGTCATATTATATATCTTAATTTATATAAGAAATAAAGAAAATAGTTTAAATTGAAATGTATTCATCAAGAGATTTAATAAAAAAACGACATAACTAAATACTAATTGTTAATTTTCTTGATGCCAAATAGTTTATATTTTCCTATTATTACTTGTAACTTTTAATAAGTACATATGGCACTGTATTTTTGTTGGTTTGTCGTTTTTTAGATCAGATTTGATAAAATTAATTTCCTAAAAGGGTGACTCTCATGAAAAAGTTTAAGAAAAATTGACAAAATTACCAATGCTACTAACCTATCATTAAAGTGGAATAATTTTTCGAAATAATATATAGCATTCCACACGCTTTCGAAATCGTGTTTCCTGTAATTTCATCCAAACTGCAGTTCACAATCAATTTCTTACAATTAATTTCTAATTTTGTTTCCATATAGTACTCGACTGGAAATCTACAAGCTGCAGTACTTCAAATTTATCTAAATTCAGCCATTATGCAAACACTTTTAAGTTTATTTTTACAAATAATTAGGTGTATAGATAAATAATTTAATATAAATAATTGTTATAAGTTGGGGCATATGAGTTTAAGTACCCAATGCTCAAAGCTCAAAAAAAACAATGTATTATGTTTTTAAAACTAAGTATAATAATATGATATAATTAGTTTTCTGCAGTCAACTGAGTATTTTTTTTAATTGTTTATTAAATTCCAAAATAAAATATTTTTAATCAAAATATAATTATATAGAAATGTCAAAGTGTACCCAATTTATTTTGACACATAATGCATTAACTATCAATTCACCATGCGTATAACTGCGTTTATTATATGTATATTATGTGAGAGGTGTATGGAAAAATATAATTCAATATCATATAATAAGTAAAATATTGTTTATTATTATTTATTTGATAGAATAAATAAGCTCGCTTTGATAAATAATTTGGATTTTTGATCATAATTTTATGACAAATTTATATCTGAATTTACGTTGAGCACATTTATCATAAAATTACTTTGACGTCAATACTTAAGAATACACAATCATAGATAACTCTATGGCCTTATGTCTTAAAAATACATAAAAAAAAGTATAATAATTTACGCATCATTTATTACGAAGAAGTTTAATGTCAAACGTTTTATACTTTTACGGTTAAAATATTGTCACTAAGTTTACAGTACTTATATGAATCGATAAACAAATTAGCAAGTAAACAGGCATTTGGTGTATACGAGTATTATGTAATTTTTAATATATACATTAACCATTTCATATAATATTATATTATAAAAAATACAAATACAATTTACTTGTGTACGTTGTACCTATCTACCTACTATATACGTTTGTCATATTATATTTTTATAGCTGTATAGTGCAGAAAATGATTTTTTCTATATCTAATTTATTATGTTATTATTTTCGAATATTATAGAATATAGATAATAATATAGATTGCATAATATGCGTTCATCGGGCCACTAAACCATCTATGTTTAGTATTGTTTTTTAACAATTGATTTATAATAATTTGTATGAAATATTTAGGTACTCCGTTAAAATCCATGAGCATCTAAAATGACTATACATTTATTTATTATCGTTTAGTTTAGATAAAGACGTAACTGATATTTTAAAACTATAAATATTGATGAATTCTAAATGCACCTATACCTATATAATATATATATAATTGATATATATTCGTATATTAATAATGAATATGTACTAATTTATTGACGCATCATAACTATTTTCTCAAATATGTTCACTTTATTATGATAATCTTTTACCTAATTAAATAAAAAATGTCACAGAAATTAGTGCTAATATTTTGTTAGTTTGCATAACTTAAGTTTGTTTTTAATTGATAAAACCTGTGTATACGTCACAGCTGTATCCATAGGGACGAAAACGGTTATTACGAGTCCTTGTCACGGCAGAAGAAAGTTACCCGAATACCTCAGTCTTATAAGGACTATATTTGTGTTTTGAATATTTTAAAAGTGACAACAAATTTTTTTATCTTGTTTTCGATCGACCTATACTCTATAGTAAATTTAACATATACTACACGCAAAAGTATGTCCATGAACTATACATGTAATCAAGTAAGTGCTTTATCAAACAAAGAATAATATTAAACGTAGTTGCCTATTATAGGTATGTATATAAGTAGTATTAACACTATTATGATCAATATTATTTGGTAGTAATTATTTGATTATATTTGAAATAGAAAATAATTACATATTTACAAACTATATAGACATTATTTCGAAACATGATATTTCACCGTACTCCTGTTTTTTTTTTTAAATTACAGAAATCACATCGAAAATTGATAAAAATTAACCTTCAAAATGTACATTTTACAAAAACTAAAATCTATAATTAGATATTTTAATGGTACCTATAACTGAATTGCATAATGATCGAGTAAAAATAATCACCAACCGTGATCAGTGAAACAAATAATAATTTAAGTAATTTAAGGACATTCTTTTCGTTTCATATATTTTATTGTTTGCAGTGATTAATAAAAAGACAATTTAACTGCAGTTAAGCATTTAATCAAGGTAAAATGTCTATGCCTACTTTTTTGTTAATATAGAAACCATATAACTTTATCTAGCTCATACTGCAACTGTTCCACACACAATTTTAATGTAACTTTCTTTTTTAAAATTTAAACACAACGAACGATTTTTTACGAATTTATAATATAGTATATTTGCTCTTTTTTAGATTCTAAGTGTACATTATATTTTATTATAGGTAGGTACAAATTTATAAGTGCCAGAAAATATTTATTATAAAAATAAAAATAATAAAATACATACAATTTATATATTTATATTTTATAAATATTATAATATATTATATACCTAGTACACAAAATGTATATTATTATCTTTATTTTAAAACTAAAAAGTCTACGCCCCACTTTCTTATCTATAGACATCTAGCCTATTTACACTTACACAGCAGGCATTATTTGCAGTGTTACTGACTAAATAGCATATAAATATACATAATATTAATATATATTTTATAATGACAGTTTTAGTTCAATTTTGTACAGTACCTGCGCCACAATTTAAGTGTGCCGTTACTTTTATTTTTATTCGATATAATATCTCGTATAATATATTCTATGAATACAAGTTTCGATTGAAAAGTAAATATTGCATACATCATATTGTCTAATATTGTTGGTATAATCCGCAGATGTGCTAATATATGCTTTGTATACCGTGTTTAAACACTTACCCTCCGCCGACCTATCGGAAAAAAAAATATTGCCATAGAAAAGCGTCATAATCTGTGTTGGATTTGTTTTTTAAACATCTAAAAAAAATATAAAAAACAATTTATATTCAATTCCGCCTACTGTTTTACAATGTAAAGCGCACTAGCTATATAATAACTATCTTCATGGCTAAATGTGCTGCAGTGAGTCGTGTGTGTATATATAGGTACTGCAGATTCGAAGGGATAACATAATCCCTTCTGATCATTAATCAACCCCCTCGAACAACCCATCTACAATGACAAACTATACATGTATAAAAAATAATAATAATAAACAAGTATAAGCCGAAATGACCCATCGCCAACAGCGTTTAGCACTGCTGCAGGTGTATTTCATATTTTTAGGGACCAGCTAGTCGATGAATATAAATAATAAGCAAAACGAAAGCGGAATAAAAAATAAATTATAATATATGCGTACCTACCTAACGCTTTTTACGCGAATTATTTTATTATTATTTCGCACAATGATGACGATATAAACACAGATGGTCCAAAACCAATTATAATGTAACATAATATTATATTGTTATGGTTTCTTAAAAAATTACATACTAATTTTTTTAAACTTGTTAATAAAAAAACCTTCCGTTCTGCACGTACAGTATACCTAGTATACGGTGAAATCAAACGAATCAAACACTCTTTTGTATAGTAAAAACTTCTTGTTTCACCTTGTGGAGTCGTTAAGACTTTTTCTAAATATAAAGGTGCCACACAAAATGCTGGTTCAATTGCTCCTCTCACTTTGTCAACATTTTCATTTTACTAGCTGCTTCTTTATATACCTAATAGGATCTATATTTTTTATATAATTATTTTCAAACTTTTCGTATTATAAACGTCGTGGAAAATGTCTGAGCATATTATAATACAAACCAAACAGAAAAGATTGTTAGTTTACATCGACGTGTCGCGGTGTAGGTGCGTACGGCGACGTGACTGATGCGCGCGAAACGCCCAGTGAGGGGGGTGGCTTTTTTTTTTGTACCACGGCACACGTGCACTGCGCCACTGCTCTTATATATATATAACGACGTCAACAAACACGGGATTGCGGGATTATATCAATGGGCAACTCCAAAGCCATCAATCAATTTTTCCGTTCTCCCTCGTACATTATTTTTTTTTTCCGTTCTCTCTCGTATTCTCTTCTTTTCTCCGTTTCTCTTCTTTCGCATCGCGTCCTTTTGTTTTATTATTATTCGTATGCATATACCCAATAATATCATGTAGGAACGTGAGTGATAATTGGATTACAGTCGATCTTGATCAACTTATAACCGCGACCGAGATACTAGTATACGCTTGTGAAATTGCCCCCTCCCTACTTTGTCTGATCAACTTCAAACTAGAACCAAGTTTTTGCTAACTATTTGCAACAATTTTACCGGACAACATTTTACATCATATTCTTAATACTGGCAGAAATAAATTTTATTTGGGGTGGCAATAGTTCTCGTCGCGCAACAACTTTATTATCTGGTCTGCAACCATCCAAACACCTAGTTTTTGCAAATTATACTTAATTACTGTCCAATATATGAACTAATTGGTACAACATTATAATAATTGTAATATGGACCCATGCACATTTTTAAGTTTTTAAACCCTTAAAGAATAAGTGTCTAAATGATTTTATAGACGATTAATGGAGGTTAGTTAATTAACAGACAATCACTGTTCATTAAGTTCAACACTTTCATATATATATCATCACTCGTCAGCTTTAATCCTAAACAAAATGTTGGTGGGTGAATTAATTATTATTACATTTGACATATAATATTAATACAAATAAGAATTAATTCAAGTGATATGAATTAAATAAAAGATGAATATAAATTCCTACTTACTACACGCACGAACACATACTATTTCTGATGGCGTAAAAAATGTGTATTTTGTAACTTCGAATATTATATGAAAACGCATTTCCAATAACGTTAAAAGACTTTTGGAGAAACCTAGTGTTTTTATGCATTTGAAAAAATAATAAACAACCTTAAATATGATTTAGAATATTATTATGAAAATAATATGTTTACATTTAGATATAATATAGCAATATTGCATCTGCAATAATATAAATATATTTATATATATTACTATAGGTACAATGTTGCGTTAATGTATTGTATTAGGCATCTATAATTATTTTTTAAGAGGACAGTGCCGAAGAGAGGCTCCGCCAAACTTTGTGTTTTTTTTGTTTTTTTTTTAACTTGTGGAATTTTTTTATTCCTAAGTAAACCATGCAGATCTAAAAGTTGTGATATCATTTTAAAGCTAAGTCATTGAACTATAGTGTTCAAATTATTGTTATTGCTAAAATAGCTAACAAATAATTATTAAACCTAGCTAGGTGACTTACGTTAAAAATTAAAAAAACATTATAGCATAATGAGTACATAATACAATATATTATTATATTCTACTATCATTGAAACAATTTTCTAATCAAGTGTTTTGAAGTCACCAACCTTAGTTCAATTATAAGCAGACTATTTTAAGATAAATTATATCTACATATAATATAATTCAAAGACTTAGATATAAAATAATGTACACAACGACTTTTAGAAAGGGTTTTTTTATACTTGCGTGTTGTTTGTATGCCTTTGAATATACATATACCAATATTTCATTTGCAATACCATGAATACAAAATATACATATTATTATACAATGCGGCCTTATATATTACGTATTGTATTTGTTGTAGAGGACGATATGAATATATTACAATACACTAATCTGTTGTTTACAAACAATTAGAACGGCCGTCCGTCATTGTCACAGACGACGCGGCACACACCACGCGCGCGCGGTTACTACTCGCAATAATTACAATAATCCCAACGCATATGGGCCAGTGTAACAATATAATATTATTATTATTACGATTATAGTATAATATAATAATATAAGGACCGACCGGCAATGCGGTGCGCGCGCATAATAAATAATAACAACACAAAATAATGTGAGCGGCATGAAGTGTATGCCGGGTGATCCATTTAACGCAAGGCCCTCATCATATTGACGTTTTTGAAAATATTTTTTTACATAATTTTAAATCGTTAAGAAACAAAATTGTTCTAAGAAAATATTTTATTTTTTTATTGGCTATCGTTATATTATATATTAATTTGTTATAAACTCTTAATTCTTCTAGAGCAGAATATTTCTTTAAATAGGACTTCGATGCATGAAAATCGAATTCTGGACGAGTAATTTATGAGCTATAACTTACAAGTATTTAAAGTTTGGATTAGCGGAGTGGAACGTAGTACAGCGATCAGCGGGTACTCCGCCAAACGTTTGTCCACAACTTACTGCTTATCAAAACTTTAAACATTAATATAAGTTATAACCAACTAACCAAGCCATAGGCATAACTAGGGTTAAAATTCTGGAGGGGTACTAAAACCCACCTAACAAAACTATTTTTTTTAAATAACTCAAAGGGGTATTATACCTAAATCAATAAGGGATATTTTTGGAAGGGCTCAGCTCTCCCCCTAGTCCCCTCTTAGATGCGCCACTGAACCAAACCCCCACATCAAATTTTGAGGCCCTGAACTAAATGTTTTTTTCGGGCGCCTCATACAAAAATTCCAATAAAATACAACCCATTACAAGCGATACGAGTGCCCCATACACGATTTTACTTAATATTATATTATAGTTTATATTATAAAATATTATAAAGTATTCCTATCAAAATTTTAAAATTTCAAAAATTACGAATTCATCTAAACCTCCCCATTTTGGGAGCCCTGGTAATAACTATATAATAATAAACTACTCGACTTAAATTTGTTTTCTACAGATCGAAATAACTCCGAATTATGTTCTAATTTGGAATATGAAATTAAAAATGTATAGGTATGTTGTCATTCAAAAGCAAGTAAAAATATAAAAAATAGTACGAATAAAATTTTTTTTCTATAAATGTTGTTTTCTAACGACTTCAAATTACTTATTTAAAAGAAATATTTTCAAAAACGTTTTCTTAAATAATTGGTGGCTTATACGTCAAATGGTCAAATGGAGATTATTTCGCCAATAGGTACCATATTATATATTGTATTTTGATACGATGAAGTAATAATATATAACGTGAGTTACGGGATTGGTTTTCTGCGGAGATCGCTCTGTATATATACATAATATATATTGTGTATTACCTTAGAGGGGTAGGTTAGGTTTATTAAGACCCATTTAAGGGAAAGTGGCCCATTTTCTTCATGGCACACCCCATGCGAAATTCTTGCGAACGTTTGTGTGGCCAAATCGTCACGTATTATGACGACACGATAGTTAGCATATATGACATATCGGAATCCTAATGTCCGCCAAATTAATAATCCGAAATACGCGAGTGTCAGATACGATTAAAATGATTGAATGGTTTTCACATTTTTATAATTGAGCACTTAACAAACGGAGTACGTACTTGCATATAATATGTGAAAAACACTTATTTTAATGTAGTATATACAGGAACGATGTCGTTTTTTGGCTTTAAGCTTTTGACATTAATAGATTTCTAAAAAAAAAACGTCTGTGCGTGTATGACAATATTACTGCGGGACGTAAATACCTACAGTCATGAATGTATAGTAAAATATATTTAAATATCTTATAAATTATTATTGTTATTTTGTGACAAAATAAATCCGATTTGACGAACGGATCGGCTATAATATAGGTACGTATAGTGAAGTTTTGGACATTAAATATTGGTCGTGCATGCTCCCTAGAAAATTATAATGGCATCCTATATGCTGTTTTATGTCCGCGCACAGCGAAATAGTATAATACCTATAATATGAGTCGTACCTATGTTATATTGTTTTCAGTTCGACAAAGCGTATCAACCGACGAGATTGGGAAATTGGGAAGTTCCGAAATGGCATCTCAATCGTCCGAAGGGTCGTTCGACCGTTACGAAAGTCATTGCTAACGACAGGGGACATTTGCTTCCCGGAGTGCAAAAAACCGATCAGAAGCACTGGGCTGGACTCTACTTGGGCACATATCAGTTGCCGAAACGCATCTCAAAAGAAATCGGTAATATATTATTTCATTTATTAGGGCACAGATACCTACGTAATAAACGCATATGTTGTATAATCACACGGGGGTACTTTTATTGAATGTAACATTGGCCTTTCTTGCACCAAGCCCCAGAGTTTTATTATTATCATTATTATATCAACATATATAATAATATTGTACCTTAACTGTACTTTGCTCAAACGCCTCAAATCAGTGAACATTTCAAAATTTGTACCAACGGTTTGGCATTAAAATGTAATTTATTGAAATAATATATTCATTATAAAACGTGTGTATAACCAACTAAACGTATTGCATATTTTATAAAATATTATATTATAGTTCAAAAATTCTACGTCATTCGTAGACTTTTTAACTGGGTGTATTTTTTTTAATTTTTTTTAATTTTTTGGAGGGGAGGGGGTCCCTCAACCATTTTCCCGTGGTATTTTTTACCGACTACCAAAATAACGATATCATATAATGTATTATGCGCTTACTCTGTGTACACAGCTACAGAACTGTCCGGTCCGAAGTGTCAGACGTGGATGAAACGCTCATATCACCACCCGTTCATTGATCGTAGCCAACGAAACAAGACCGAGAACGGCGAGAACAATAATAAACTGGAACTAATTAATGCCAATAAAGAACAACGACAACAATCTATTGTCAACGAAGAAGCCGACAGGGATTCGATTGAGTCCGTCAAGTCTGCGGTGAGTCATTGCCGAATGCCGTCGAGTAGTGAGGAATCTTGTGAGATAAATGAAAAAGAAAAACTATTGATTGATACAGACAATAATTTATGATAATACAATAAACTATAATAATAAACTAATACGTGTGTGTGTGTGCACTGTGAAAGCGATCAACAGCCGTCAGCCAAGTCTATCTCGCTAGTGGTTCTGAAATTTGGTAGATACGTAGGTAATCCTATAGGCATCTACCCGTGCTAAAGATGTGTACCTACTTCAAAGCCAAATTTTTTAATTTTAAAGAAGGATACACACAAGGATTTGTTGGCTCACGAACAACACTTATATTTTTATGTTTGTATTATAGGGTTGCCATCGGTTACAGAAAATAAAACAGTTATTATAATTGGATATCATTTTAGAGTTTAGACCTCTGTCTTATATTTAATCAAAAACACCC
Source organism: Nasonovia ribisnigri (assembly GCA_027563435.1). NCBI lineage: Eukaryota > Metazoa > Arthropoda > Insecta > Hemiptera > Aphididae > Nasonovia > Nasonovia ribisnigri. Next base: position 77,920 of record JANEHU010001825.1, read on the forward strand.
AAATTACTGTTTTAAAAATATGCGTGTATAGCTTACATTCAACGCAGTGCTGACTAAAAAATTACCGCTGAAAAAACTAATGTATAAAACTTTATTTTTAGTCATTTATTGTTGCCATTGGGTACAGAAATAGTTTCTAATTTCTATGTTTGGATATAATTTTAGAACTGTATTTTATATTTGGTCAAAACAACCCAAATTACTATGTTAAAAATCTGTGCTGTTTAAATTTAACGGAGTTCAAGAAGGGGTAAATCCACGGTCATTTCATTTGTCAAGGGCAACATCATGCAGGATCAACTAATACCTATATATAATAATAATATAATATGGCAACTATGATAAATAAAATTGAATGAATAAAATCATGTTAAAAGTCATTTAGCTCATGAAAAATAAATAAAATAAATTTTGTTGTCTACCAAAACAACACGTAAGTCACCATTTTATATAAAATCATAGTATAGATACAAAATAAATATTTATTACCTACTATACATTTTTGGTTACGGTGAGTCGATGCTATACTATGTTGCATATTATTATTCGAAAACATACTACAAAAATAAAATATTTCTGTATTACCTATATGTAATATGAATTTGATCCAAACTAAAGCAATATAAAAATTATTTTATAAAGTTGTACCTAATTAAAAATTTAAATGTAGTACCTACCTACGTAAGTTTTTTTCAATCTCACATTAAGTATATAAATATTATTCTACGACAAGTAATAGATATATAATAACTGCATATAGCAATAACAAAGTCTATTCACTTTTAAACTAAATTTTATAAATTTTAAATTTCACAAAAATTTTAAAAAGAGACACAAGGTTTTCAAGAAGACAAATTTGATACGTAGTGATACAAAAGACCTCAAATAATTACGTATCAAAACTGAGCATGTTAGGGGTCGGTAGGGTGGTATGTACCGCTGGTATGCCACATGTCCACACGTGTGACTATTCTGGAATGCTCAATATTAAACCGCGATATACTAATCGATATACACTCCAATTTCTGCCTAGAAAATCTTAAATTGTAGTACCTAGGTAATCTTTGTATAACAACACTAATGATTTTGAATTCTGATAACTTTTTCGTATATTAAAACATAGAAAATCAAAAGAAAAACCCTTTTTATTTGTAAAACCTTAACCCATTTAAAGTACGTGAAGGGTAATATTCGAAATGTTTTTTTATATACTTTATACATTAAAGCTATAGCCTATATAAGGACCACTGTATATGTCTGTATAACTTTTTACACTGAAAAAATTGTCTTAAAATATCAAAGCACGACGAAATGCTTTAACTATTTGTTTCTATAAGACTATAAGATGAAAAAATATAGAACCCAGTTTTTTAAATAAAAAAGGTAGGTATTGTATTGTGAATTATGATCAATCATAATAATTCTTATTAAATATAGCTAAGACTACACAGTCATTAATCAGTGTTACATAGCAATAACCATATAGGTATTAAAACTGTAATTTGCATGAAGATTGCTGCAAAAGTCAAAAGTCTAAAATGTTATATAGGTACCCATCACGACATTAGCCTACCAAATGTATAAGGTCCTAGTTAAGCCTCTCGTACATAAAACTACAAGCCCCCTCCACCACCAAACAAAATCATGGCTACGCCACTAGATCGTAGTGTATAGATTACAAAAATATTAGCATTATCTTCTATCTCTTCATCTCTTGCTCGCAACTATATGGGGTCTCTGCCTTACAAATCCATATGTCTCTGTCCCCCGTCCCTCAGATATTTTTAACCCATACAGTCGCACCAGCTATTTTCGTGTCATTCTCTATTCTCTCTCGCTCTCTCTTACACGACGATCGGGTATAATATAAGTAAAGTCAAAATGTTGCTCAGTATGGGCGTTAAAGTAACAATATTATTATGACGTATTGATTCGATTTCAGGTATCGGACATGCCGGCGCCAAACGTTTCCAGGATCGAGACGGTCAGGAATTGCGCATCGGCGGATGGCCGCGGACCTTTGAATTCGACTGCAGACGACGACGACGACTGTGACAGCCGCGGCGATCGTAGGACAAGGCAACGCGGAGCAGTCAACGGTAGCGGCGCGAAAACACCGTCCAGCCCAGCGCTGAGCCGCATAAGCGCGAGCTGCGGCCACCTGCAGATCGCGGGCGCGGAAGACGACGAAGGCGCGCGGCCGCAAGTGGCCGTTAACGAGCGGCCGGGACGCCGGTACGGGGACGCGCAGAGACACCACGGGCTGCCGGACGCCATCGAGGACGCCGTGTACCGATCGCTGCAGACGAAGAGGAATAAACACCCGGGACTGGGGCTGAACGGCTGCTGGCCTAAGTGTTCCGCGGTGGCGTACAAGTCGTTCAACGACCCAGGCCCGACGCAGTGCAGCAAGCTCCGGGTGTACAGGCCAAAGACGTCGTCGTCGTCTTCGCCGCCTCCGTCGTCAGCTGACGGTGGTGGTGGTGGAGAGAAAAAAGAACCAGCCCGGAGGCGCAACAAAAATCCGTCGCGGCCCAAAACGTGCGGGCCCGTCATGACGGCCCAACAGTTGACCGACATCAAGCTGGCCCTGTGCTGGGACCTGGACGCACCGTTCGACCGGAACCGTCCGCCGCGGCCTCCCGACGAGCCGGCTGTGTTCCACAAGGTTCGGCAGCAAATGCAAATGCAACAGCAACTGCAGCAGCCGTGCGCCGGGGGACCCGTGGCTGGGAATCCTCAAAACTCGTCGGCCGTCATGGGCTTCGTGCGAACGGCCGGAGCGGCCGGAAACTGTAACGTCGACGGTGACGGTGACGACGAAGTGGTGCCGGAAGCGCGACGGACTCAGACCCGCGAGTGTCTGATGAAAAATCGCAATCTATCGGCCGTCATGGAACTGATACCGAACAAAGAACGTGAGGACAGCCGTAATAGAATCGCAGCTGCAGCGGCGACGACAGCGAACGACGTTGTCACCGCAGGCGCTGACCGAACTGCTCTCTCGAACAAACCATCGTCGTCGTCGTCGTCGTCGTCAGCCTGTCGTGGCAAAAACGGTTCAGACGGCCGTAACGACGACGTCTGCAAATCAGACGACCACGACCACGGCGACGACGATAACGACCACCACCATGACCACGACCACCACCATCACCACGACCACGACCATGACCAGGATCACCGCCAAAAGTCGAACAAGCCGGGTGCGGTGCAGTGTCCCGCCGTCGATTCGCCATCCGACCGGCGCCGTCACAGGCCCACCCAACACTGCAGCAGCTCCGCCGCAGAGAAGGAACCGAAACCCAAGCGACACGGCCGACACTCCTACCGGCCTTGTCTGGCTTGCGACGACCCGAACGTGGCCGCGGCCGCCAACTTCAAGAAGGACGACGAGTGCGAACACTACAAGATGGCGTTCAAGGCGGGCGTTCCGGTCAGCACGCCGGTCAGGCTGCGGACGGCCGCGGCCGGCAAACCGGCCAAGCACCTCAAGGTGCCCAAACCGAAGACCACAAACTCGGACAAGAAGAAGTACGTTATCGGCACGCTGCTGCCGCCATTCTCCATGTGGCCGGGCACCACGGCTCGCGATTACCCCGAACACTGGAGGCTCACGTCCGTGTACAGGCAAGCGTTCAAGCCGCTTGAGCTGCGCAAGCAACCTCTGCTCCAGACCATTTATCTGTGAAGACGGCGACGGCGGTGTGGTGAATGACGGTGCACGTTGTGGATAGGGAGGGGGGAGTAAGTATATCTAAATAATGTAAACAGTATATAAGACTCATATAGACTGAAATGGGGGAGGGGCTTACGGGAGCCTAGTGCCCCCTAAATAAATTTATTTGGGACCGAAGTACCCTCAAAACAAATAATACCTATTTTACATGAAGTCTAAGTTTAAATTAACATTAAGTTATTATTTTAGATTCCGAGTGAAGGAAACTCTATTGGTTTTACAATGGTATTTATTATTTATTTATTCTTATTTGTTTTTCTGTGTACACGTTTTTGGGTCCTAAAAATGCCTACATCTGTGTAGATCGAAAATCCCCTCCTCATAGCTCATAGTATTTTAGATACATAATTTTTCAAAATTCTCAATAGTTTTTTTAAAAATTGGGAAAACCCATCAAAAATTTGATTTTTATATATTATTGATTAATTTATTTAGATCCGTTGTCTTAAACAATTAAGCTTGACTGTTAAAATTTGACTAAAATCAATAAATTTTTCAAATTATTATGAAATTCATTTTGAATATTTAATCGTAACTCCAATAATTATAGTTTAGAAACTTGACTTTTTAAGTAAAATATTATAACGGTAAGACAGGCTGGCCGGGCTTAGGGACATTGCCCTCCCATGTTTAGTATCAAATACTTAACCCCCTCCCCCTCAATTATTGTACAGGATCTCCACCTGTACTTACTGAGTAAGTATAACTAATACATATTACATATTATACGAGTATATAATATAAAAGTGATTGTGCGTTTGTTTGGAAAGCTACCGAAGCAAAATAAATGCAAATAGCACATATTATGTTCGGTTGGTCTTCGGCCCACTGGTTTTTGTTTTGGTTAAGTGCCGCAAAAAATATTAATAAAAAATTAATTATTCACGGCCAACACAACGTTTTCCGGGTCTCCTAGTTTTTATCATACAAAATAATCTAATATTATTGTTATATATGCTGTGGGTAAACGACATAACACTTGTATACTTACTTGTTTAAGAACCAATCATGGCGAAACTAAAATAATTTAAATTCGTGTTTTATGTAACTACCTTTACAATATTATGAATTCGTTTTTTCAAAACGTGTGTGAAAGTGTATTAATATATTATAGTTTTGGGGATAGATGTCATCATGACGTATCTAAAACCGTTCATCATCATAATTGTTAATCTCAGACATTATCATGGCCTATCCAAAACGAAAAGATTATTGCAAGGCCAATTTCATGGATTTTTAGTAAAAAACACTTTTCAGAAAGACGCAGTATACAATTATATTGAATTAGTTTTCTGCTCTCAATCAGAATTGTTTAATAATTTCGGTTCGCTTGTAACATAGATTTATTGTGCTGAGAGGGTAGTAAAACGGATTTTATCAGGCGTTTTGCAAACATTTGCTTTCATATACGTTTTAGTATACACAATAAGTGTGAATTTGTTTTTCCTCACTCTGCAAGGTTTGTGTGGCATTAGGGACTTACCATAAGATTCCAGAAACCCAACAACTGTGAAAAAAGTTTCACTTCCCATGCGAGTCTTCATGACATGCACATCCACGTCTAATTATATTTTTAATTTGAGAGACGAAAAAATATAAATACGACTGCTCAGACAAACATAATATACAGCATAAAACAATAAAACATAATACCGGTATAGAAATGATACACCTAATATAGGTAGGTTAGAAGACTGTGCATACCTTTTTTCAGGGGATTTTAAATAATATCGAAAATATCTATAACCCAAGTAAGTTAGCGCAATTTGTATTCGTGATCCGCGAACTAAACTATATATTATCATCTATCATATCAGTATATTACTCTTCTCTCCGATAAAATACCATTATGAACTATGGTCAATACTACTCTGTAAGGAAAAGTCGAATAAATCCTATGGATTTCCGTGCGGTAAAAATTAAAGTGGAAAAATCGTTGACTGTTGCGATAACCGCGGTGGTTAAATACGCCCATCGATCTTTAAAATCTGTATAACCTACCTACGGCTGACGTCGATTGTATGCGTACTGCTTATTAAGCCAATGCGACCCACTTATACCCACCCCCACTATAACTATTCCGCACACCCCACGAAAAAATACTTAACACGCCTAAAGGACGTAAGTACTATAGGTACCTATGGGTGACCAGCGATAAAAGAGTCGCGAGCTCCCACAGTATAATGAAATATATGTAAGAGGCAAGAGGAGGAAAAACGATAACAATATATTATATATAATTATAACTTATACAATTATAATATAGGTTACTAGGTTAGGGTGGCTATTCGTCCCGGATTTCCCGGGACGTTACCGGTTTAGGAATTCATGTCTCGGCGTCGCGGACACGGTTTCTCGAGACACCGATTTGTACCGGTTTAGGACTAGGTTTAGTTGTGTCCAGGAAATTTAAAATCGTTTTTATAATTTTATTCTTTTACTTCGATTATCGATTTTATTTTGAACAAATCCTAATATTTCGATAGCGAACGTTGGAATGTACGACAATCACAGTTATAATCGCTTTCTAAATTTAAAATCCATACTATGGGTACATGGTATATCCAATATTCATGTCGATAACAATAAACCATTGTTTTTCTTATGTATATTTTGCACAATTCTTAAGACTACATTATTTCATATCAAAATATATACTACTTACATAACAATAATAATATTATTATAAAATGTATATTTTACGAATAAACGTCACGACATATTTTGTGAGCGCGCTGCAATACCACTTACCTATTATATACACGTGCGTCATAATATTATTATTATTATAATCTTCAGAACACGTGCGCGAAATAGCGACACCGACTGTAATCGGAGTGTACTATAGCTAATAATTTGGTATTTGTGCGCATCATAACAATATAATAATATAATATAATATTAATATACCATCATGTACGACGATGACAGGTACCTATATCTATTATAAAGTTATAAACACTAATAACAATAAATAATTATTATACATTATTGTAATTTCGCGGCGGTACCATCCGGTACCAATAATTATAGAATTGCGCGCGTCATTCGCGCAAAAAAATATTTAAGTATATAATAGTATACCAAAGCTATGACGTTGTCCAATCCCCGTTTAATATTATAATATTATGTGATGTGTCTAAATATATTTCGTTATTTCGTAGCAAGTATACAATATTATACAATGACATTTAATTGTAGGTACCCATTCAATTATACCATGATCAAATACCGTAAACATTATATTACAATATAAGTTTAAGTAGGTACCTAGGCGAATTTAGAATACTTTTACCTATATATAACGGTAGAATATATAATAATATTACACACGCACAATCGCTTTTATAGAACGAATGTAATATCATAGGTATTATAATATGTTGTATTGTTACTAATAATATACCTAACTTATCATTATTATAGTAATTTATAACCCGTTTGTGTATTATTTATTATTTTTCACTAGTTATTACTATTGTTTATTTACCTAATATTGCTACTGCATATATATATATATATAGGTTAGGTCAAATTATTAAAGGAAAAGATAGAATTGTGCATGCCATTATAATATAATATTATAATTGCATGCACAATTCCGATTTTCCCTTTATAATTTGCCTGTACAAATTTTGATTTTGGAATTTTTAAGCAAGGACCATATTTACATAGATTATACTCTATTTATTACATTTTCATATGCTCTCTTTGAGACATTTGTCAATCATTCGTTCATATCTGAATATTAATATTGGTTTTTTATCTCCCACTGTAAACCGGACACTTCTAATAGTGGACATAATTTCAGTGACCAAGAATGTCCCGTACTTAGAGGTACTTCATATTTATATATGTCTATTATTGGCACGTGGTATGAATCGAAAAAATGCATATTACTACCTAGGTAATAGGTAGGTATTATAATATGATAATTTTTCCAAACAGCTTTTTTTTTGCAGTATCGATTACTGGCTGCGGTTAAAAAAAAGGCTACCGGTTAAGTTTATGGACATTCAAACCGTTGCTCTATTGAGTTTTTTTTAAACAACCTTTTGACTTGTATTATACATAAAAGCAGTGGTGTGGCGTACCCAGGAATTTTCAATGGGGGGAAGGGGATGTGAAAACTGAAAAGTAATATTACATTTAAATTAACTATGGTGATAATACCAGATACAAATAAAAGGCTTTAAGGGTCAAGCTCCCAAAAAACGTTTAGGTATACTTTATAGCTAATTAATGTATAGGTAGGTATATAATATAAGTGTACATTATATTTGTATTGTTCTATAACTAGAATGAACCTAAATTGTAAATGTATTATTAAATTTAAAAAAAAAACACTATGGGGTGATTAACCCTTATTCCCTAATCTCCCCATGAGCACGCCACTGCTCTATCCTGCGAGGGAACACGCAGATCCTGCACATCCTCAAGCGACTGCGCTCTGTCATCGAGACCGGTTCCCTTATACGGCAGGATGTTGTGTGGAAACGTACAGAAGAATCAATTTTCGGCGTTCTCTCGATGGATAGAGTACATGTGACGTAGGTAATCCATCTAACATATCGGGAGGAATCGTGAGGAGTCGATGGTTGGTTTAAATCTCCCAAACCACCTCAACTATATAGATGTACACCTCCGTCTGTGTATACCTACATCATAATCATTTAGTTATTACAATGTATAATAGGTAGGTAATTACACAATATTATGTTCATTTTTTACTTTAGTGTGTATACACAGTATAATAGCTATTATAAATACGTATAAAATACAAAATATGTAAAAAACATTTATACGTAATTAAAATTAATATAATGTTGTTCATATTGTTATATTATTTAATTATAGGTACCTATTATATTACATTATTATTAAAAACGTCTTTTTGGATGTTACCTATATTATAAATAAAACGTACAATTGTTCAATTATTTTACCTCCAACCTCGTATTATAATATTGTATTACTATCCCATTCCAGTATTCCACTATTATTCATGTTTGGTTATCGGTATGTCACCAACACTGGACAATATACAGAGTGCCGGTGAGGCACTAAAACAGCCGATTTTCAATGGTCAAAAATACAATTAAAAAACTAATAAAAATTAAACTATATATAATATATATAAGCCAATTAATACCATTCACTCACTCATTCATCGCTACATCTCAATACTACAATACGTACAAACTTGAAATTTGAAATAGCGGTTCCTCTATTGAATAATCTAGATGTGCAATAAGAAAGGATTTTCCGATTTTGCATTGTCTGGCCGAACAGAGATCTTAAAATTCACAATAAACATTACCTCCTGAATAAGAGGTAATTAACCTAATAGTATTGATTTTGTTTTAGTCATTTGAATGCTTTGAGTAATCAATTTAATATTATAAAAGAATGTACATTTACAACATTTTGAAAACCAAATTAGACAAAACCAAATATTTCATTATTTTAACTATTATAAATGACAAAGTATTAAACAATTGTTGTAAATACATTAAAACGCTTAACTATTATTAATACTAAATTATATAATACAATATATGAAAAGGTATCATTTAAATTTTGAAAATTCCATTAAAATACCATACATATCATAAAAAAATGTAATCCATATCACAATTTACAAAAAGAAACAGATATTAACATCTAAATTACAGTTATTAATACAAATACATTATTAAGTTATGTACAAACATTAATTAGTTTGAAAATACTAAATGGTTGTAAGAATAGCATATAGAGAAAAAAATACAATTTTATGTTGAAAGTTCTTCAGTATTCGGTAATTAATAAAACTATTTTAATTGTAGTTTAGTTTTAGTAAATATTTCACTATTTTTTTTAATCCAGGGATGTTCAATGACATCAGTTAGTGGTAATCTAGACTTTGGAACTTTAAGCAAAAGCTTTGAAATTAAATTTCTAGAGCTCTCACTCATATGAGGTTTGAAACCATACATCACAGCGCGAATTTTTCTAAAAGTCTCTACCTGTTCTGAGCTCTCAAAAGGTGGGGCTCCACATAAAAATTCATAACATAGCACCCCTAAACACCAATTATCAACATATTCGTTATATGTTTGAGAGTCAACCATCTCTGGTGGTAAATAATCAATAGTGCCACACATGGTGTTTCGACTTTTTGATGGTGCATGGACAGACCATCCAAAATCTGCCAACTTAACAACATGATGACTAAATAATAGAAGATTTTCTGGTTTTATATCTCTGTGAATAACACTTTGTGAATGACAATATCTTAGAGCTTCAGCTACTTGTCGTAAATAATATGCACCTGTTGGTTCATCAAAACGTTTATTTGGCTGTGCGTTCAATACTTTAAACAATTCACCTTCTTGGGCAAATTCTAAAATTAAATATATTTTCTTTTCATCCCAAAAATAAGTCAGCAATTTTAAAATGTTGGGGTGACTAAGATGTGTTTGAATTTCAATTTCTCGTCGCACTTGATGTTCCATGTGATCTTTTACTAATTCTGATTTAAACATCATTTTTAAAGCAACCATATATTCCGTATTTTTTTCCCTTGCAAGATATACACGACCAAATTTCCCACGACCAAGTGGTGTTCCAATTTCAAAATCACTTATTTTCCATTGAGGACTTTCAAGTCGTTTGGAATAAATATTTTTCATTGTTTTTTCTATGTGTTGAACAACTTCATTTTGAGATCCAATTTCATGTTTTTCTCCAACCACAGCCATTATAAGAATATGATTGAAGATTAACAAAAATACAAACTGAAACAATAAAAAAAATCTGTTAGAATTCATCGTGAACTAAATTATATTATAATGTGGGTTAGTTCCACTGAGCTCAGTGGTGGAAATCCTCTTGCACAAGGGTGAAAGGGGGCACCTGCACCATCTAAATAATTTGTCAGTAAGTACCTATGCCTGTATTATGTATATTATGATGGATCCTAGTAGCCGGTAGAGGTTAAACACTCATAGAATTATATTTTAAATTTAATAATATGTTTTTAACCCATAAAACAGTACCTAAATAAACATGTTTGAAATAAATTGTTGATCATTAATGGTGGGTGGGTGGGTGGTTGGTAAATTTCTAGGATTGCCACTAGTGAAAAACAATGATTTTCGTCACTGATTGAGTTTTACTCCAATAACGGGGACTGCAATGCGTAAGTTTCACAGTATATTTATAATGGAAATTTAAAAAAAAATACCAAAGGCCATGTTATTTACAGCTACATATGTGAATAGGTACATAAGCTTAGAAAAATGTATCGTTTTTACCATTCCACTATCAACCACAAACTATGTATAAAATAAACCCATAAAGCGTTTTATTTCAATTGCCAATGCGGCCCCTCCTACCCCTTTTAAAATAAATTAACAACCTCACTGTATATAAAAGTTTAATGTAGGTACTATTGTAAATGTATAGTTATGTTACGTAAATATGTATTTATTGCAATTGTAACAAAAAGGCTCAATTCGTTTAATCTTAGTAAATAAATAAAATATGAGTGAGCAATCTCTGGTGGACAACTTTGAACTCTGGACAATCAAGAGTCAGATTTTTAATTGTTCAACGATTAACTACACGGATTGGAGGTGATAATTAAAAGAAAAATCACAAACCGCAGACTTTGGAACGTCCGAAACAATATTAATTATTATCTGGACCACACCGATTACGAAATGACTGTCTTGTTGTCAGAGTATACGTCCATAGACTCTATTCGTGACAGGGTTCCAAGTACTTGGCCCAACCCAGTAAAAAAATTAAAAACAAACAATAACAATATACATTTTTATAATAAAATACATGTTACTTTATAATAAAGAGTTTTTTGCTTTATTTCATACTTTTTATATAATTTATAAAAAGAGTTTTTGTCTGTATGTCATTGACTCTTCCTGAACCTCTGGGCTAATTTTGATGAAATATTTTGTTTTTACAAATGGACACGGTAGGTTCAATCCGGAGAGATGCTCTAACAGGGATTTTGGAATTTAGGATTGAAATTTTTGTTTATTAATGGTAGCTTTTAGTTATAGGAGAAATAAATAGTAGAAATTAGTATTTTAAATGGTTGCCATTAGTCTCACAGGTAGATTAGGTAAAAGCATCCATCAAATAATCATAATAATAAACATTTTTAAATTTTGAACACCATTACACCGAATGTAAAAGACAAATTGAACAAAATTTAAATCATACAGGGTTGGCAATATTAACGGGCAGAAAAGTGAACGGAATGAGCTGTACAAAATAAGCAAAAACATAAATTATAGTAATTTAACATTTCTTAAATGCAATTGACTCATAAGCCATACAAATATCAAAAGTATAAAGTATCAAGTGAGTGTTTTAATACTTAATAGGAGAAAAATCATTGAGACACGACCGTAGCGGGGTTTTTGAACACTGATTCGTGGTCTCTTGTAAAACGTTTTCATCACTAAATACTAATAAAATAATTTATCGCAATGGCTATTTACCCGTTCGACGTGAGAGACGAAAGTGAAACAAAGTTTAGAGTCACCTTCTCTGCAGATTGGCTGTTTTTATCTAACTGCGGTTCAAATGTTCGATCCTTCGCGGACCTATGGGTTAAATTGGCACGATGACAAGACAATTAATTTACCTTGTCAACTTGTCATACAATAATAAAATATAATGAATTACGCAATAAGAACATGACAAAATAATTTTGATACCGTGTCAGTATGTTGTTAAGCCGTTAGGGAATTCAAAATATGCCAGTGCAAGATTATGTAAATTAAACCCAAGCAGATACTAGATAGTTATTTTATCTACGTCGTGATTAAGCTAATGATTTCCAAAGAGAATAAATAAACGGAATTTAACAGATTCGATCACAGAAAAATATATCCACGATGTTGAGAAGATATATAATAAATATTATATCCACTACTACGTGTTTTCTACGTTGCGTGTATCGCAGATATATAAAAATAGGTACTAGATAGGCAGACTCCTATAATGACACAATGTAATAATACTTATGAAGCCGACAAAATGGCAGAAATGATCTCATCTAAGAGGTGAATATTTACAAGATATTTATTATTAATTATAATAAAAAAGATAAACCGTGATAATTGTATGGCGGGAATCAAACAATATTAAAGACGTATATTGTGTATTATAAATGTATAATAGCACTTTATACATTTAGATAGATTAAAGTTAAAATTATAATTCATTACAACCATAAGTTATATTTTTATTTTAGTTAGTTTAATAATAATAATATACTTTATTGTAATAAACGAGAAATACATTATAGAGAAACATATTTAATAAAGAAGTTTGAAACTCGTCCAAGACACATGATTGAATTCGGATGAGCTAAGTTCTTATTAAAAATAAAATAAAAATACAGGTTTATGTAAAGTAAAACAAAAAAAATCTTACCATTTTTGAAAGTTGACTACACGGCAGCTGTGAGCAACAGTGAGCTTAATCTATTTTTTACCTGGGTAGATCGTCTGGACTGACTGGACTTGCACTAAATCTTAACAAATGTCATTCAATTACCTTCGCCAAATCACGTTCTCTCACGAATAGAACATATTCCATCAATGGCTCACCACTTCCACAAGTATCTCAAACTAAAGACCTCGGTAATCGGTATCCTTTATACATCTTCTCTTTCATTCAATCACCATATTAACTGCACAGTAACACGAACACTTAAAATACTCGGATTTATTAAACGCAACACTACACATTTGAAGTGAATTGACTTCGTTCTCTCTACTTTACATAAGATAAATTTTTGAGAACGGGGTCGTGGTGTGGCACCCATATCTGGAAAAACACATAAATATAAGCTAGAGCAGAGGTGAAAAATAGCTTCCAAACTTTAACATTCTTGAGTAAAACTATGTTTCTCTCCGCGACTATGTCCGACAACGTAATATGTTTAATATGCCATCTCTTCTTCTCGTCGATATCGATAAAAACTTTTTAACTTCCCTTCCAAATGGTTAATTAGGAGCACCCAATTTACTTGATTAAGTTCCATTCAAGTCCCTACCCGTGGAATACAAAACCTAGTTCAGTTCTATGTCCAGCGCCACTCTGATGTCTATCATAATGTTTACAACCATTCACTACACAGAATGCTCAGAGTTACTAAATGAAATGTGCCCTAGTTATTTTGGCTACTTATATAATTTGTATGCATTTGGTTATTGTAATAGATTTGTTAAAACTTTTTACTGTTACTTAATTGTTATTGCCTACATAATGGAATCACTGTTAACTGCCGGTTGGCGTAAAATATATATAAACAAATCTCTTCTTAAAAACAATGGGCTTGGATGAGGCCCTGCTTGCCCGACCCATCAGCGGTCCCATTATTGGATTATGAAAATATTGCATACTTTTGAAAGTTTAATTAAATAATATTATGCTTACAGCTTATAAAATTCTATAATATAAATATAATTTTGGTTTTCTTAATTTCATTTCTGTGTAATTATTAATTAATAATAATTATTTAGTATTTTGGAGTTTCTTATTTTTCAATATTGTAATATAATAATTTTAATTATAAATGATAACATATTATATTTTAAGGACATTTTCTTTAAAAATACACTGATTGAAATATGAAATTCTACACATTATTTATGAACACAATTTTTTAATGATTGGAATTATTAAACTGTGTATTTATTTTAAAAAATATTTTAGATGATATAAGATAAATTGTTATTAAGCAATTATTATTAATATTTTTATACAAATTTCTTAATGTATTAATATAAATGAAAACTACTTAATAACTACAATTAATTAGTATGTAATACCTAATCACATACAATATAAATAAAATAAAACTATTAACTATACTAGTACAGTTAAGGGCATAATTGTACTCATTATTATAGTGTACATATATATAAATACATACTTTAAGTGACCATTATGCTCAAAGAGCACAAAAGTTTTGCTTATGAACATTACAACAATTTATGTGAAGGTAATAAACTTATTGCCAACATACACATAAAAACTTAATGTTTGCTATCGGTATGTATAAAAAATGATAAAATGTAAAAAAAAAAACCACAAGTTCTTGTAAACAGTAAAGCAATGTCCATTAGAATGTTAATCTGGCACAAAATAAATATATTTGTATTAATGTGATGGTGATGTTTTCTTCACAACGTCAGGAAGTGATTTCTCTTCGCGAGGTTTTGCTCCCCCAAATATACTTGTGTGCTGAGTAGAATCAGCCAATTGATTCAGTGGTTCTTTTATGGTCCTTGGTTTCAATTGTAATTTAGGTCTGCCTGGATCATCTAAAATAAAATTTATTTTTGTTATTTATGTACTTATATATAGGGAAATAACACAAGAATAAACTAATAATTTTGTACAATATATAAAACATAACAAAATAGATAGGTATTATCAAGATTGTAATAGTTTTTTTCAGTATGCCTATCTCCTTTACCTTCGGCCCATATCATAATCTCCACTACTGATTGGTCGATTTTTTTTTATGTTATAATATAATATGATATGTGTTGTATACGTATATGATTTACAGCTAATAAGTGAAGAACTACAATATAAGGGATGGTAAACTTTTCTGTACTATATGTGTCAAATAAAAATGTTGGCTGGATTTTATTTTTCATGCGAGTCAACTAATTTGATGACAATTTAATTTAACTTAAAAATTCCTACATCCATGTCTTGTTGAATCATAAAAACATTACAATTTACTTGATATTTTAATTTTTTAATATTACTAAAATTTAGAGTATAATCTATATATTTTATTCTACGTGCTAATCTGTAGTTTCTGATTAGGAACTTTTACGAAGAATGATATTTTTTGAATAGTTGAGTGTGTCACTAAAATATTGTGTGTATATGTGTATAAGTATCATACGTTTACAATCTCTGACATAAGTGAGGTAAAGAGAAAGGAATGAATATCAAAAAACTGTGATGATACGTATTTATTTTGTCATGATATAAAACGCCAAATTTTTTCTAATAAAATAATATGTTAATATTATAACTATATACCTTATATTATATTAATATCTATGACCTTTTAAAGTTTATTACTTTTAAGTGGCAATTGGTATTTTTAATTTCATTTCTAAAGCAAAATATTTAACTAAATAAAGGAAAAAACTAAGTTTAAATTATTATTTTTGTTAAATATTGACACAATAGTTTTTTTTTTTATGCAAGTTTGAAACATTTTAATTAAGGAGTTAAATAAAATGTGTGATGCTTTACTTTACTATCTTAACTTTTATTTCAATGAATATTGTTTCAAAATGTAATCTATGCATGTCCACATAATTAAGTAAAATATCCTTAGTACTTTTAACATAGGTTTTCATTAAAAATTAAAACCTAAAAACCCGGAATTAGTAAAGAAAAATTTACCTATAATATTTATTAAAAAAATGTATTACAATTCAACAGAAATAAGTTTCTTGTAAATTAAATATTACAAATTTATTTCACTGAATGGGAATTATAGTTTTATGAAATTGTAAGTAAATTTATCAAACAATTAGAGAATAGGAGGTTGATCCTAGTCAAGTTTATAAAATTAAAATATTTTAATAATATATTCAGTAGTTCTCAACCAATAAATAAGCTGGTTGATAGTCTAAATCAGGGATCACCAACCAGTTGATTTTTAGAAGAATATTGGTCGATCTTATTAAAATGAATTAAACTAATATATATTAATCAAGTCTGTTATCTTTAAGTTTAAGACTTAAACATACCTTTATACCGATATTACCGATGGAGAAGTAATGAAAAAAGAATATTATTATGCTGCATGTAATAATAACATAATAACAAAATTAAATCACTAAATGCATAAAATTTGAATTTTGCTCACTTGTTGGAAAAGGTTGGTGACCTCTGGTTTAGACCAAGGGTCAGAAAATTTTAATTTGTCTCAATGGCATAGTTTATAATATTTTATAAACATCCAAATATTTTCTGGTTCCCTTAAATTAAATATGAAATACACAATGGATCAGAAATCCTTTGGAAGAAGAATACTTAAAAAATTTAAAATATCATCAAGAGAAGACTTCAACTTGATTGAATTATGTTACTAGAATCTAAGATCGTTTTTTAAAACTACATTATTGAAACAACATTCTGGGTAAGTATTCAGCAAGACATTTCGGAAATTGCAAAAAATTACATTGAGACACTTGGCTCAATGCGGTTTTCAACAACATATCTATGTGATATATATATAGTTTTTTTTTAAGTTTGACCACTTTGTTATTGAGTTGAATACAAAACTTATTTATTTTTTTTTTAATTTTCCTTGTACAGTATATTTTTCTTATCACTGACATATATGTACTTATATAAATAATTATTTGTCATATTATGTATGAAGGTTTATATTTTTTTACCTATATGAGAAGTGGCCTTATAAAGTTTTTTTTTACAAAATTGGTGATTCTCACAACCAAAAAGGTTGGGAACCACTAATCTATTATACTAATAACAATATTTCATTATTTAATTAAAAAAATTGTAAAATTAAATATTAACAGATAAAAAAAAAACTAGTTAATACTTCAAAAGTTATTGTTTTATTTTATCAGTTAATACTGAAATTTTCTAATTTACACTAATGAAGAACATTAATTTATATTGAACACGCATAGCAAGTTATGATTAGTCAATATTCTGAACATGCATTGATGATTAGATTGGAAGCAATATTAGTGTGAACTGATAGGATATAAAATCCAGGAGTTATATAGAGGAATGACAAAATTGGGAAAGGAAAATAATACCAGGGAATAATAATTCTTATGAAAATAATAACTAGGAAAATATTACAAGGAAAAAACTTTTGTGGGAAATAATAAATCAGGGAAATAAAAATTGTGAAATTAGTTCATAGGAATTTAAAAACCGGAAAAATATTCTACATGACATAGGAAAACATAATTCTTGAATACTACTTTCCCATATAAATATTTCCTAATATTTAAATTCCCGTCATTTATTTTTTTTGGGTAATACTTTCCTGATTTATATTTTCCTAAATTTAATTTTACTAAGAAATGATTTCCAGTTAATATTATTTTCCATCACAAAAGCATTCTTGACAAATACAAATATATTACTGATGAAAATTTTCCCGAAAATTACGCGCCATCGTATGAACTCATTCACTATAAAACATTAAATAATTATAACACTTACTTGGTGGTGGTGGTAAACTTTCAAAATCTGGTCTACGCTCACTACGACTTCCTCCTGGGAATTGCGAAGCATTTCCTGGTCGATTAAAGTCTCGTGAACCGCTGTCTGGATACCTGTTCATGCCTCCTCCAGATTGTTCCATGAAATTTCCTCGTCCGCCCATTCCTCCGCCATTTTGATTGCGGAAATTACCACCAGAAAAACCTACCAACATTAATAAATTTCAAATTTAATAAAAAAAGTGCAACCAGTAGTGTTAGTTTTATCACCATTAGTGATAAAAAATTATCTTTAAAATGATATAAGTACTTTAATTTAATTCTCATAATCTACTTCAGCAAATAAATTCAGATTGTGAACAGCATTGAATATTAATCATAGAAACACCCATTTTATCTTCTTTTAATAATTATATTGTATAGTTTTCTCATAGAGTTTACTCAGCAAATATATTCAGTTTGTGAACAGCAATGAGTATTAATCACAGAAATATCTATTAGATTATCTTATAATAATTATTTAATATAATATTCTCATACAGTTTCCTCAGCAAATATATTCAGTTTGTGAACAGCAATGAGTATTAATCATAGAAATACCTATTAGATTTTATTTTATTTTGTAGTAAAATATGAAATTTTCTCATACAATTTCCTCAGCAAATTAATTCAGCTTGTGAACAGCATTGAGTATTAATCATAGACACATTAAATTTTATATTTTAAGAATAGCAAATTCTCATACAATTTCTTCAGCAAATGTATTCAGTTTGTGAACAGCATTGAATATTAATCATAGAATTACTAAGTTTTATATTATTTTAAGTCAATTTTAAGTATATTTCGTTATTTCTCATACAATTTCCTCAGCAAATACATTCAGTTTGTGAACAGCAATGAGTATTAATCACAGAAATACCTATTAGATAATCTTATAATAATTATTTTAAATAATATTCTCATAGAATTTCTTCAGCAAATGTATTCAGCTTGTGAACAGCATTGAATATTAATCATAGAATTATTTATAAAATCGTAGTAAATCAAATGTCTCATATATTTTCCTCAGCAAATTAATTCAGCTTGTGAACAGCATTGAGTAATAATCATAGCATTTAAACAGTTGTAACTTGTAAGTAAATATAGCATTGAATATCTAAATAATTTGTTCAATTTAGAACTATGAACACATTTGAATACAAGAGAATATAATATCAATAAGTAACTAATAAAACAAATTTAAATATGTACCTGAATTTTGAGTAAAATCATCAGACCTACTGCGCATTCCAGGGTTATTGCTAAAACTTCCTGGAGCACCACCTATAAAAATATTTAAATCAATAATAAAAACATAATTTTATGTCTATTAATTACACATTAGTTTTTAAAATAAATGTTTGAGATGACACAACAATGTAATAAGTTTTGTCATATGCACATGTATATAGTAAAGAATTGTTCCATACTTCACTGATGATTATATTATGGTTATCATCAAGATACGTGGATTAATTATACAAATTAATCTGATCATATTGATCTAGTTTTGCTTGAATTGTATTTTATCATGAGTGTATTATGTTTAACAGTTTTACCATAATAAATTTGTGCACGAAAAATTATTTTTACTCTTAATATGAAAATTTGGGACATTTAATGGTATTGTGGGAAATTGGTATCATTAGTATGATTATTATTATTATATATTATATTTATATTATATTGTATTGTAGTTATAATATTTGTTTATGTAACATCAGTAACGTATCCATTACGTAATGGGCATATATATCTATAGTTTTAATCAAGTTTGTCGCTAATCACGACCCTTGCCCGGCGCGTATTGTAAAGACAGTATTAATTATATTATTTATATTTTAGTTAGTTGTCCGCGTCTGCTGTCGTGCAGTCACAAATATCGTGCGCGCGTTTCGCTCTTTATTATATATATGTTTATATTATTTTCTAAATTTTATATCGTGTGCGTCGCGCGTTGTAGTGTTTTATTGTTTTATATTGTCTATGTGGCGCCTTTAATAAATGTAATATTATACGAGTTAAAATTACGGTGTTATATTTATTACATAACTTCAGAGTACTTGGGGGCCAAACACAGTATCTAAATACATTCATATAGTTTATACCTATATTTAAAATTAATTTAAAGGAATGTATTGCATGGTTTTTATAGAAGACCATGATGAATTATATTTTATTATTTTTATTCGAGATGTACCTACCTATTATGATAAAGATTAGTAGATAAAATGTGTTTTATCATTATTTTATTTTTAAAAAGCAAAATAATATATTAGATTCAAGTTTGTATGAATATTAAATATTATAATATAAAAATAATAGAAGGATACTTATCTTATCTACTCTAACTTTTCACATACCTAATATTAATTATATTAGATAACACCTGACAGAAATGCTTAAAAGTTATAAGATGATTTGAAATATTTAATGTGCAAGACGAACTAATAGTTACCTCTGCCACCACCCCTGCCACCTCTGTCAAATCCTGATCGTTCATTTCGCTTTCCAGACGCAACATCAATTTTGATTTTTTGTTCCTCAATATAGACATCCAATTGAAGTGCATCTTTCAGATGTTCTAGGGTGACAAATTCAACATACCCAAAACCTTTGAACATATCAGTCTCTTTGTCATGAACCAATCGCACATTTCTAATTTGCAACTAAAACAAGGATTATTTATTATTTAATAACAAATGAGTACTTCAGGTAATTGACTAATTGAGTTTTGTTTAGTATAGTGGATGATACAAAATTGAAAATACCTTCAATCTTGTTCACTATTAAAAATCTAAAACACTTGTAGGTACTAAGCAATACCTGACTTTGATGAAATAGATTTTCAACATCTCCTTGTGTTATTCCTTGCGGTAGATTTCCCAGATAAGCCACAAATGGCGGACTACTGGGTAATGGTTTGTTAAAACTTTATAAAAATAAAAAAAAAAATGTATTAATGGGCTATTTATGTAAAATGCATATTTTGGATTATTCATTTTAAGAGACACTATGTTTATTAATTAATTACATATTGAATTATTAGTTACATAACTACCTATGGAAAAATTATAGAAAATTGAATTATACAAGCTATTTGTAATTTAGACAAATGTAGTAGATTCACATTCTAAAAATATACCAAACATAGACTAGAATATGGATATATGATATTATAATATCTATATATTAAATAATAGTTAACAGTAAAGTACGATGTTGAAAGTGTGTGGCAGCATAGAATACCTGTTACTCACAATTACTATTCAGGTGTTTAGAGCTTTTAATAGAAGTAATTGTTTGGTTTTTACAATGAACTCATTTACAATTGAATTGTATCATTATCGTGTTGCGTAGTAAGCTTTATGTTGAATAGTGTAAAAAACATGACATGTTGTAAGTAAGCAAATTCCACACCAAGTAATAAATTATTTATTTTTATGAAATCAATTCAATATTGTAATATTGGGCAAACACAAAATCTAATGCTTCGAAATAGGTTATCAAAATTGTTGTAGATTTGGAGAGCTACGTAACGGTCAGCGGTAGAGCTTCCGTACGACCATCGGTACGAAGCCGGCCACCACCGAGAAACCAGCTCACGGATACCGCCCACCGAGTAGGTCGTCGGAAACCGTTCAGCGGCCACTCGGATCGATACACGGCCTTCAGACGGGAAAACGACACGGCAGCGAGCGACGGCGGTAAATGAGTTGTAATTCTATTGATTAATGGGCGGCCGCCGAACGTCGTGCCGTGTGTTCGGTAATATGATCGTGAAATACCTGCTGTTGTCGAAGTCATTGAATGCACTCCTGCCGGCCATGGTCACGCGGCTCGGTTCGGAACGGTATCGAAAATATAAAACAAACGCGGTGTCACACACACAAACACGCGGGCGCCGGCAATCAGATGGTCTCGACTCGGTGACGACAAAAAATCAGAACACACGTGGCCTGCGTATTAAACGAGCGGATTTTCGTCGCAAGCAGTACAAACTTATAATATTATATGTTAAGCAACGAAAACGGTTTCGCGTTTTAGCAGTGGCGAGTGATGTCGCTCGCTTACAAGTTATAGCAATAGCACACGGTGCCCAACGCAATAATAATAATAATAATAATAATAATCGTGCGACTGTGCGAGCGGAGAAACATGAGGTTAACCATGGAGCGAACGGTCGTGCGAGCGCGTTATTCCATGGATGAAACGATCGAACGGACATTCGTGAGTCGTGATAAATTATAACCATGAAGACTTGATAAGGAGACGTCCAAAAAGGAGGGCCGACGTCTACGAGCCACAATTTTTAAATTTATTGAATTTTAAATGGTTATAAAAAAAAAAATATGATAATGTATTTTTAATATTTTTTAACTGCCAGTGTAACAATATATTAGGAGTCTTGTATTAAACTTTCAAGGTTTTTACCCAACGAATAACATTTAATTGACATTAAAAAAAAAAAAATTGGAAACTTAACATGTCCATAAGCAGCTCAAAACAAGTTAAATTATTGAAAATTGGTTGGTTGACATAATATTAAAGTATTTTACATGATTTTCAAGTGGATGGTTAGGACCGTTCACATACTTCTGAAACTTATTACTTAGTAGTCTTAGTTTATAGTTGTTAGTCTCTGTCCGTATATGGTACTTTGGTTTCCTGATTCAGCGAGTCCTTATCCTTATTTCCTTATACAGTAGTCACTACTCGTTATGAGACCACCACCGATTGAAAAATGACTGTCGATGCGTGATACACACCGTGCGTGGAAATTGCAGTTGTCGGCCAACTTTCAGCAGGAAGCAACTAATAAAAAAATCCTATATTACTAAGGTCCCTGCAAAGTGCAAATCCGAAACATTTTGCTCAATTAATGACAATTATAACTTAACCTTAATACTGACTGACAAAAATTAACGTACTTCTAGTGGTTCGGTTTAAAAAGTGTAAAAATTTTTGATTTGGAAAATGAGGTTTACTTTGAAACGACCGGAGCATATTATATAAAACATTTTTAATAGTTTTTAATATCTTTTTTCTTTCTGCTGCTGGTATTTAGTACCTACTCTCTAAGCCCTTAGGTCCGTATGCATAGTCAATGTATGTGCCACATAAGACATTAGAATGTGTCTTATGTAGTTATGTGACACATAAACTGACTATATTGTATACGGGAATAAGCAGGGATAGACTAGATAGGCGACAGGCCAGACAGCGATTTTAAAACTTCGGGCTACATTTTACTGAAAACTAATAAATATAATGAAGTAAATTTTTTTGTATCAAAATAGGTACTATGTTTTTTTTACAGTTACCACAGTAAATTTTGACTATTTATTACCTTACATTATTCTGATAATAATACAAGACTGCCTACAAATGTTTCAATGTTTGTAATTTTACTAATATACCGGTCCTCTTTACGTTTCCGCCAAGTCAAGATGGGTGGCACTTTTTGGATACCTATACTGAGTTACTATGAGTACTCTGATACGGTATTATATATATATATACAAAATATATTCATACTATATATTTATACTAAACGGGATGCATCGCTGCGCCATGTCGTCTAGTGACAATCCATGTATTTGATATAGGATATAAGTAAAAGGTCTATGATTTTAATAAGCCAAAACATCGACCACGACCGTATTAAACACTCAGACTGCAAATACCTGATATAGAGTCAGTAAAACAAGATTTATAAGAATAATTAAAAATACATCATACCAAAAATATGGCTCGTTCAAGTAAAATTGAACGCGTTCTTTCCAAACCCTGCATTATAGTGACCCACTGACATCTGATATACAGTAGAACGGTAACCATTTGCTCGCTTATTAATATATACAATAATAATATAATTTTAATTAATTACAAATTAAAAATGCTATGTAAAAATAAATTCGATTTTTAAATCATTTGATACTATGTTACAAAATCCAATAATCGTGATTAAACTATTAAGTCTAAAGAAATTAAGCAAAGAAAAAAAATTAACATTAATTTTATATTTTTCCATCTATACGACTATATATAGCAAATAGCAATATAGTTTTACTATTTTAGTTGTCTCGTAGTCAAATTACTAAGTTTTCACGCCCCACGCGTGACACTGAGTAATAAAAACCGTATAAAAATAATACGTTTAGTAAATATATCTTTAAGTATAATTTGTATCGTATAAATTCAATTTTTTTAGAGAAATTAATTTTATTTCTATCCTTTGTATAATACGTATTAAGACTTAATTACGAATAGCGAATTAATTATGATTAATGTTTAGGCTTACAATATATACCTACATACTAATAATATGAAAAAAAACTATGTCATCCAGTTATTATAAATACTGTACTTACTAGGGGACAACATTATTTCACTGCGTGGCAATATATATATATTTGGAAGGTATACCAATTAAAATAACCATCGACATTACCACCACATTACGAAATTATTCAACTCAGTTACAAACTACTACTATTTATTAAAATTAAATATTACTTACCTGGTAGTTTTTAAAAGATATTGTCGTTTTGACTATCGGATGCAAAATAAACGACGTTCCAAACTGTTGCCTCATATTTAATTTAAATTAAATAATATTTCACATTAAATACAAATTTTGTATTAAAAATAAAAATAAACATTGGGTTTGGTCTGCACGATATAATATTATTGTTCTTCTGTCATCAATTATGGGTATAGCCTATGCCCACATAGGGATTTAATCAGAACGAAAATAGAATAAGCCGACAAAAAAATAAAATTTTCATTTTCATTAATTTTCGGCATAAACATTGTATAATATTATCCAGGATTTAGGATCCAGTATTATAAGATGCATTTTTGTCCGTTTTCATATTTTATTTTTAAAAATAATGTAGGACCAAATTATATAAAACGGCCCACGGGCCAGTCCGCGATCGCCGATCAGCTGACCCGGCCGCTCCGCCCCTGGGAACAAGAGTTTTCCGGTCATCACAATTTCCTTCCACTTTACTCTGTCTTGAACTAGCGTCTTCCATTCGAGCACTCCTATACTTTATTGAAATCTTCTATGATATCTATCCATCTCTTATTCTACTTTATATAGGTATATATATATATATTATAGATATATATTTATATTTTATATATAGCTTAGGTCTCTTCTCCGACCTACGTAGGTTTCCATTCCAGTACTGATCTCAGCGTCTTCTCCTGATTTATGCACATAATATATCCAAGCCATTCCATTCATTGACCATTAATAAAACTGTTGACTGTTGTTAATACCGTTCTTCCTGCAATTCTCGATTGTACTTTCTTCTCCGTGGGCCAGTTCTGTTATTATATAATATGGATTATTGTGGCATGGGGCCAAAAATTGCTCTCCATACTTTATTGTCAAATAATCTTAACATCCTCTCCGAGTTGATAGAAGTTGGACATACTTCGTCATACTTCACTTTCACATTAGTAAGTGAGCGTAGGGTCTTATTAACGCAGTGTTTTTTGAGAAACATTTTGATTTTATGAATTTATTTATGGTGTTAATGATGCTCATTTCAGTCTTCGTTACTCTTTTTCTAATTTATTTTGGTCAATCATTTTGGATACTCAACATAACTCCTAAGTACTGAAATTCAATTACTTTTTCAAAATCCAATTCGTCATCCACACTTTTCACTTTTTTCGTTTTATTTCTGTTGATTTTTAATCCTACTCTATTGGATGCTTGTCCTATCACTTTTGATATTTTGTAATTGGTTAATGAGTGGCTCAGACAGTTTAAGTCATCTGCAAATCCAAGTAACCCTGCATTTTCCGATTTCCTATTATTACACAATGTGTAATAATAATAATGTCATATGGGTCCCTTTTATATTGCTCTGATAACTTTTTCTAGCTGTTTTTTGGAAACCACCCACCAAGTATGTAGAGGAATTAATAACCAAAGGCGGGCAAAATGTTCCTCCTGATGCTTTTTAAATGTTACAAAGAATTTATTTTTATTTGTTTTGAACAAATCACAATCCTATTTAGAGTTTATTTTTGCAATAGTTATAATTGTTATAAATATAATTTGTATTTAATTTATTATGATTATAGAGTTTTTGTCACTTTGAAAAAGCCGTATTTAAAGACTCCGTTGTCATACTTAAATCTTAAATGTACATGCTGGATCAAATTTGCTTGAAGCAGGTGATCCTGATTCCTGATGAAAATGTATTCATTGTCCAAAGTGGACTTGTTAGTGTGGATATCACTGCAATTTATGTCAGTATTATACCTCTGAAACTAGTAAAAACTGGAGATTGTCCTAAATCATTATTAAGTTTAATTATAATTTGTATATTACTTGAAAAAACAATTCAAAAAATCTAATCTAATCTAAATGAATAATAGATAGGAATGTACCTATAGTTTGTAATTTTGTAATTTATTGTAATATACATTTGTCAGTACATTCAACAAGATTAAGATTTTTTCATTAAAAAAGTCTGTTATCTTTTAGTAGGTCATAATACTAAATAATACACGTTATCAATTACTATGTACTAATTTGTGAATAGTAAAATAGTTTTATTGATTTGATGTAATATCACACAGTGTTATATAAATAAAATAGTTAATATATTATTATAAGTACCTAAATTATATCGTAATAATTAACAATTCTCTCAAAATCCTCACGTGTAATATAACTGTATTGATTAAGCCATCTTGAGGCAAGAAATGGTGTGAAGATATTGTGACGTGTCAATTTAAATTTAGACTTTACAGGGAATAACACGGGTATTGTTTCAAGATTAATGGGGTGAAATTTGTTGACTACTATAGAAACATCTCCTGTAAATATAAAATACAACTGTACTTACACTATACAGTCATTTTCTTGGTAAATTCAAGTGTAACCGAAAATATTTCACTTCCATAATTTGTAATCATTAGCACTTATTATAAATTATTTTTATTTTTTTTGGTTAGGTAAATATATTATTATATTTTTTGAAAAATATATTTTCAATAATATATACATTTACTGATAAAATGGATGCATAATGAATAAAAAATGTATTTATTAAATTTTGTATTGGTATAAAATTTTTCTTTTTTTATAACTTATGATTTTAGTGCTACTATCAAAATAAAGCATTTTATAAATCTAAAACTTTACAGTTAATACAAATGTATAAAAAAACACAAATATAAAGTATTATATATTAACAATAAAACCATAAAAGTTTAAAGTCTGAAGTAAGAAAAATAAAAATATAAAATACCTTACATTATTGATAAAAAAAAATTTTTTTTTCAAGTACCGCTGACATGCTAAACTTCCAGTTATGAAATAAATATATACAACATTAACATCTAAATTAATGCAGGGGTATAGGTGAACTAGATTAATTTTTGTATCACAATTGTTTATCACTTATAATTCTTTTTGATTCATTAATTACATAATATACATTAATTATACAAATAGATATAAATTGATGATAAAATTGTAAATACTTTCAACTAATTGGTAACTGGTTGAAATTGTTTGAACAATACCTAGATGCAAACATTATTCAGGTTTAATATGTGACATCATGGATTCTAGTTTTCCAAATGGAATTTTTCCAGCCAACTTTAAACCCGCAAAATATGTCTTACCGTGTTGATAACCTACTTCCTACAAAATAAACAAAATAATGTGTACATTTTTAATTTTAATTTTATAGATTTAACTTGTAAGAACTACAAATAAAATAATTATAAAAAATCAAAGATAAATAGTTTACAATCAATGACCTAAAATATTGTATAAAACCAATATTGGATAGGCCAATTGATATAACCCACAACACCATCAAAATAGAGATTGACAATGATAAAAATATTATAAGCACATTTTTTTAAGTAACATAAGTTTCAAATCATTTTTTTTTTTGAATACTTGAATAAAATACATATATACAATCATTAAATCGATTTTAGTAAAATTGTGAACAAATAATTCTCCTGAAACTTTTTTATTTTGTGGGCTATATCACATACGTCTTTCATTCATTGAATTATTGATATTTAATTTGTCATACTAAAATTACCTTTATTTCTTCAAAACTTTTAAACTGCAGAGTTTTATATTTGTCAATAGGAGGCCTTATATATTGACAATAATCACTCGTTTTTACCACCTTTATTTAAGAAATAGAAAACAAAATTTTAATAATAAATATGTTAATAATTATAACAAAACATTTATACAGATAAAACAGTGAAACTTTACTTCAAGTTGACGAACACACGAAACATATGCAAGTCGAGATTGTATATCTTCCAGATTTGGAACTTTAACTGATGCAGTAAAAGGATTGAATCTTTTCCACATTAACCAAAACCCAGACAAACTATCTCCATAATTGGTAAAATCCATATCATCTTGAGATCCAACATCAATAGCGAGAACATGTTTTGCTCCAAGATTACGCATAATGTCGGCTAAATTGTATACACATTTTAATCAGTTGCAGTTAGCATTTAATATTATGACTTACAAATAAGTTCTTCATTCAACAATATTTTACTTAAATAATTTAATCAAATATATTTAATCAAATATAAAAAAAAAATATATAGTATTACTGTATTAGAAATTATTTTGATTATTGGAGAGTATGTATGTGCGATTAAACTAACATTTCAATAACACATTGATGCAATCGAATAATATACAATGTCTATACTACTCTATAGTATCACTATAGGGGGGTTGTTTGTTATACCTTTCTTTCTCAAAATACATCAGTCTCATTATCTTCAAAAATATCAACTAACATAATGGATTTTCAATTACTCACCTGGTACATTGTTTACATAACAGCCATCAGCAAGTAAATGTCCGTCATCAGGATTACACATGGGAGGAAATAAACCAGCAATTGACATACTTGCTCGCACATACCTCCAAACATAACCTATTTACCACACACTAATTAGGGTCACCCTGGCTAAGACAAAGGTTTAACCATAAATGCTTATCGCACATACATTTCTCCAATATCAAATTATTAATTAGTAATATTACTACATATTTATTAAGAATTTTTGCAAGGAATTAATAATAATATGTGTTAAATAGCTTCTATGCTACATATTATAAATTTGAGTATTATAAAATGCAATGTAAGCGTTATACAATTTGTATTGTTTAAATTAATTAACAAAACCTGTTTGCTTTATATTAATTTAAATAATCTATGTAAAACTAGTGATTAATATACCTGGTAAATTATTTATGTATCCACCATCTAATAATAAATGCCCATCAATTGGATCGCATAAAGGTGGCATGTAACCGGATAGAGACATTGATGATCGAACATAACGCCACAAAGATCCTAGAATATAAAACCGCTTATTCAAAATAAAACGAATTACCTATCTAAAAAATTTTGTTTAAATTTTTTAAATAATTTACATCATCAAAACCCAACTATGTAAATCAATCACAGTAATTACATGTAAATTAATTTTATTGAAGAATAATAAAATATGTAGTCACTGTAAATATGTATGTGCGATAAACATTTTTATGTGTTAATTCATCTTTAAAATAACTCAATAAGTTTAAACTGTAATATTGTATCATGTATTCATATCAAAAAAATATTCATATTTATTGCTTAAGGTTAAATTTCCTAGAAAACATTTAGTTTGTTATGTACACACTATATTGACTTCATACTAGTGTGTCAATAATAATTGATCATAACTAGGGCCCAAAATTATATGCACGAAAAACATAAAATATGCATGCATGTATGCACTGATTATCATTCAAATATGCTCTTAAAATATACAAACAAAAACGTATTTTAGGTAATAATGAAATTAAGAGCAATGGAAATACTTGTACCTAGTTGTATTATATTAAATAATTTGTATCCATATTTTTTGATTTCAAATAAAATCTCGGATTTTGGCAATGGTTTGTTCGTATACATAAAATAAATAGAGTTTCTTTAATGTTGACTCATTCGGAATAGTCCGGAAAACTAACAACCAATAGTTAAACAAACGAGTATGAAACACTATAGTATTTGTATAATACAGAAATATGCAGTAAGTACACATCAAAAAATTACAAAATATGAAAATAATTATCTTTAAAACTTTTTATCCCAGATCTATTGACTATAATTCAAACTTGTAGCTTATCTACCTATCTACTTTTTGGACTGTTAAAAAAAAAACACGCAAATGCATATAAATCCAGACCCTAATCATAACTCATAAGTCATAAAGAAAGCTTAGAACATATTATTTATTATACTATGAACAGATCCATGTCGACCACGCTCATGTAAACAATTTGAAACACATATAAGCAACGAGCCTCTGACTGAGATGCTTAATATGCACATACTTGAGGCAAATCGTCACATATTTAGCTGTTGGTTTATATTTATACATATATTAATTCTTAAAGAAAATATGCAACATTTCTCTCCTTGCGCAGTGCACATCAAGAATTTCAATCAGAGACTTGTCATTGATAAATGCTTCAAGTTAATGGGACATAGGTCCATCCATAGTATATGATCTAAGGTCATAATTGCATGTGACCAACCTGCAAATACTATCATAAGTATCCCTATCAAAATAAATGATATTATTCATAGAATTTATTTTTTGATTAACTTACATATCAATATTTCAAAAAATACTTAATATATTTTTATTAATATTGAATGCTATAAAAATAAAAGTTATTTTTAAGCACATTTAAAATTTAGTATATCTAGTTTTAAATAAATATTTATATATAACATTTGTATAACTGGTACACTTATAAGCTTACTTCTTAGAATCATAAAAGAAAACAAATTGATTAAGAGAACATTTTAAAATGTATAACAGTATGACTGAGAAATAAACATTAAATTATAATAAAACCATACCTAATTTTGTTCAAATAAACTCAAATAAATATGTTTAACACACATTATACACAACTGTCATAAATAATTATTATCAAACAATATACATAATATATTAATATGTTTAAATAAAGAATTAATTATACCATGAGTATGAATTCGCATTTTACTGGCTGATATATCAGTAGTAATTGTAAAATATGGCAACCACAAGTCTTCAATTTGCGTTTCTCCGAGAGCAGAAATCAATGTATGATTAAAATATTGACCAGTTAACATAGATGTAGATGGCCAAGTCAAATCTAATGCTTGTCTCCACCGATTTGTCATTGACTACAAAATAATTTTGAATTTATAGTTTAACATTTTTTTTTTTTTTAATGTATGCCAATTTAACTACAGGTTATTACATTTTTTAAATAATAATTTGGCCAAGACATAATATTGTAGTTTATGTTATTTTAAATTTAGTTAAAACATAAAAATATCTTTTTTATACCTCAGCCCAAGAGCTAGCTTTGCGTGTCATTCCAATAATATCTCTTTCGCCACACCATACAGCTCCCATAAAAGCACCGATGCTCACACCACCAACCATATCTATGGGAATACCAGCTTCCTGATGAACAAATAATACAAACATATTTTCTTATATAATTAAACCCCAAGTAAAAAAATAAAATAAAAACATACTTGTATAGCTTTTATCATTCCAATATGAGCAGCCCCTCTTGCTCCTCCGCCACCTAACACGAGACCCACAGAAGTCCCTGTTAACCATCTGGCTAGACGAGAATAATCTGAATGTATGTTGACTTCTGTTTGTAATATTTTTTCATATTGATCACACTAAATATATTAATATGTTATATTATTTATTTATTTAGATTTTATAAATATCATAATTTGTAGGCTTAAAATGTAATAATTGTTAATCATACTTATTGTTTAGTAAATTAGAAAAATTACTAAGTATTTATTAATAACCTGGGAAATCACTCTGCTGTATAGTAGGTATTGATTACTCTAATAGACGTGTTACCATTTGGATTCAATGACAATGATTCTGAGATTGGACGTTTTGCCAGCCTATTTCTCTGTTTTTTAAATTTAATTGTGACGACATACAAATTTAATCAAATCAGTTTATTAGAATGTCAATGAGGACATTTAGCATGATAAAAAGATCTGCTAGTAGCATAGATCGTGAAATTTTATAAAATGTTATTTAGTATATTATTTGGTAACTATATTGATAAGTACTGAGTACCTTATGTCCTAAACCTTAGTATAAGGTCTACTATGCAGACCTAAAGGTAATTACTTTTTTATCTATAATTTTTCCATATTGTTCAAAAAAAATTATCTAGCTCAAAACGTAGAGTATGGAAGTCAGTCTGTCTCATATGTTGGAAATAAGGGGATGGTTTTTATTATGAAAATATATAATATTATTTTAATTAATAATGATTATTTTATTCCATACCTTTATCCTATATTGGTTAAATTAATTACACTTTGGTATTACCTATTACCCAATTTGGGAACTGCAGCACAAATAAAGGCCTTCTACTATATTTCCCTTATTACTATTCAATTATGTTATAGGTTGTAGGTATAAAATAATAATTATATGAAGTGTAGATACCAATTAAAATTATTGTAATACAATGGACTTCTAAAATATACACACTATACCCTGTCCAGCAAGAGAACACATAGTCGATCACAATGGCAGGGTAAAAAGTAGGGATGTGCAGAATCAGCATATTCTCTCACTGTATAGATTAATAAATAATAATTATAAAATACTTACTATTACTGAAACAGAACGTTTAGAAAATATACGTTTAGGACACTGTACATGGTGGTGTGAAGATACCCACGATCTTATATTCAACCATTCAACTGTATTAGATGGTAAATCTGAATCTTCTCTGTGTATCAAAATTAATTCTTTATGAGTGCGTAGTGCTAGGCGTTCAATCTCTTTTTCATACTAAAAAAAAAAGAATTCATTTTCAATTTGTATAACAAGTAATATCTATAGATATAAGTTAAAAAAAAATTTACAACAATGATTAATAGTAGTTTATTAACAGTTAATAGTAACCTAAACGGTATAATTATAAACATGAAATCTAAAAAAAGTTTTACATGTAAACTCACTTTTCCTAATATAGGTTGTTTATTTCCTAGTGTGACAAGCAATATACAATCGGCTTGTCGAATACAACGCTGAGTCCATGATGAAAATGAATAATCACATTGATAAAGTGCAATTTTATGTTGGTCTTCTTGCTGGGCTAACCATGTAGTCAAGCGATACTCATTATTCAAATCCATTATTGATTTTCCTAATACACTTCTAACAAATTCGGAGGTTAACCGTATAGTTGATCGAATAGAGCATAATGAGTGGTAAAGTTCAAATGTAAAACTTGTTAATGGTACATCATCTGATATAGGCACAATAGCAATAGTTGAAAAATTGCTTTGTGTCGGTCTTGTATCTAGTGTTTTACTAATTGTAGGCTTCTGCCAAGTGCCTATAATTTAATCATTTTAATATCAACACCAAATTAACAATCTCATTTTTAAGTATAAAACTAATTATTGGTTTGCTCCTAAAAGACCATAATTATTACTATACAGAATAAAGTTACACAAGATCAAAAATATACAGTTTTTAAATTACCCAAAATTCTATGACCCAAAAGATTAATAAGTGTAGAAACAACTCCAGGAAAACGTTTTTTAATTGCATTAAATAATCCTTCTGGTAATTTGGCTAGTTCTGAATCTCTAACTGCCATAACAGTTGTTCCTCTAGGTGTTTGGGTAATAACTTCTACCTGAATAGATACAATAATTATAATTACAAAACATGGTAATAAATTATAATAGACACAATAATTATAATTACAAAACATGGTAATAAATTATAATAGATACAATAATTATAATTACAAAACATGGTAATAAATTATAATAGATAAATAATTATCAAAAATAAATACAAATAAAACAAAATAACATTTACATTATTTATTTATAATTTGTACCCAAACAATTTAAGAATAATAACAAATCTGTTTAAAGAAAAGCCGTGTGTCATATGGTTCATTAAAAATATGAATCTTTAGAGAAATTATCAGTTCACTTAAAATTTTGTTTGGTTTTTTTTAATCCAAACAATATAAATATGGAATTTCTATTACCTACTAAATTAATACATAGTCTATTTATAAGTGATGTATTAATTTATTAATTATTTATTTATACAAAATATTTTTATATTTTATTAAACTTTAGGTCTTACCTCAAAATTATATTACATAACACCAACAAAAAAAGTTCCCTAAATAATTTTGAACCTCCTGATGCTTATATTTATAATACAAATTTATAAAATGATTTTATTTTATTTGTTATAAGAAGTAGGCCAATTGCATTTTAGCTTATTTTTTTATGATCAATATCAAACAAATATTTCAATATTAGAAACTTACAATTCCTACTAGATCTCCTTTTCCGTATTCAGCAACCAACTCTTTTTTACCATTTTCATGTGTGATAACAGAACGCAACCGCCCACTCAATACGATAAATGTACTGTCTGATTCTTCACCTTGTCTATAGTAAATACACAAAATACAATTTCATCAATTTAATTTCTTATTTTTTAGTACATAGAGTAAAATAAGTTACAATAGAAAATATTGTGACCATGATTTATACTTAAAAAATTTAAAATTTAATATTTTAAACTAAATTAGAAGGATGTTAGATTTTTAATTTTCTCATTTCTTTTATTTTTTTAAATGGTTCAATATTTTTATAGAAATATGAGTTATTTTATTAGTATTATAATGTTTGACAATGTCAAATATTACAATACATAAGATATTTTGTAAACATATTCAAGTAGCAATATACAATATTTTTCCTATGGTTGGCCATAGTCAACATTTATCATAAATAGTATAGATTATCTATGACATTATGTATTATAATTTTGAAAAATTTTAAATTATGATTTGTTGTAGCCCACACTACGTTAAAAATTAACAACAGCATATTTTACTGAAAAGTTAAAAGACATAAAGGAATTTTTTTGATTGACAACATCATTCCCAACCGTCATACATAATTCTCCGCTTAATAAATGTATTCTTAATTGATCTCAATTTAATTGTGAATTGTGGTAATTACAATATATTTCTACAGTTTCGGTATTACAGATATAGCTATGGACTATTTATTTATTAATCTCTAAGACTTTACTAAAAGTTTACATTTGATAATTGAATAGTAAAAACTAAAGTGAGGAGATTACCCAATTCAATTTAGTTACAATTTTGAGTGAATAAGACACATTTTCTAAAATTATTAAGAAGACTCTACCATTTCATGCGTTGGTTCCGTCTAACAAACATATACCATATTAAAATCGAGTTCAGCAAAACCAAATTTAAGTTTTTAGCTTAAATATTAGAGTGAATTAACCTATTGACAAACTTAAAGGTAAGAACATTATCTGTGTTTTTGGATCATTTTTTTTCAATATTTTAATTTGTGGTATATCACATACTCACACTTTGCTAAAAAATTTATATTGAGAATAAAAAACTAACGCTAAGCACAGATAAAATTCTTACTTTTTGGCCTTTATTTTATTAATCGGTTAATTAGTGAATTGATTAGTTAATATTTAAACTAGCAACATAAAATTGGCTAGTAAGAATGAGACAACCAGGTATGGTTAGCATCTTCTTAAACATAAAAATTAAAAATTATGTGTATTGTGTCATGATTTTTGGTGTATAATCAATAAACTATAATATAATATATAGTAGAATAATTTATTTCAATTTAAACAACACTATAGTGAATAAAACTATAAAATAATTGTTGATAATTATGAAAGCCAAATATTAGGACACTACAAAAGGAATTCACCAAAAACTCAGTGTTATCTACTTGTATCTATACAAGTAAAGAAATCATTTTCAACTCACCTATAAACTGCACGTCCACTTTCAAAAAATAACCAATCCAATGCGAAATCGACTTGACGTACAAATGATGATAACCGAGTAACCACTGTATTTGCTATAGGCAAAACAATTTGTGGTTTTACTCTAATAATCCTGTCAAAAAAATATTTAACAATTTATTATTCGTACATCATAACATATATTTCAAGAAACTATTTTCTGATTGACTTATATTGTAATAATAATAGTGATCAATATTATATAACTAGGGTTCAAAATTGCTTGTATTTGCAAGTTTTTTTGTTGTAGACATATTATAGGTTTAGAAAAAAATAAGTTTTGTGAAATGGCAAAATTAAACACAAAGTTTGACTTTGGATATTTTGACATATTTAGGAAAAGCGCAGCACATTTGTAAATTTATTGGCATTTAATTATTTTCAAAAATATATTATCGTCAGTAAATATTGTGTTAAGATAACGCTTTAAGAAAATATTTTCCAAAAATAATTAGTATTAGTTAAGATCTTACTAGTTTCTTAATCAATTAATAATCAACGTTGCTATCTAGTTGATTATTTAAAATATTTAAAATTTTAAGCAAATTATGAGCATTATTTAACTTCAATATTTTTCATACTCATAAAATCATAACTCACCTAGAAATTAAAATATCATAAAAAGCAATAAGACAACACATATAATGTTCTTATATTTGTCCAAGGGCAGAATGTATATTTTAATACGCTATATATAATAATTCGGGGACAACGCATGTGGGCACAAAGTGCTAAATTATCAATTAAAATACATTTTTCAACTATTCAATGCTTTTACCAATTTTATATGTATAGTATATGTATTTTTCAAATTAAAATTAAGTATTTACTGCATATATTTATCATTTTAAAGATTTTTTATGCAATAAGTTCTGAACTTTATTCCAGATATTTATTATATTTTTTATCTTAAGCCAAATAGCACCAAAAGCTAGATCATAACATACCGTCATTAAATAATTTTAAAATCTGTCAACCTAAAATATACTTTAAATTGGTAACTTGCATAACTTACACACATATATTGATGTCACAAATATTAATATTACTTACTCATAAACAGTATTTCTTGATAATATAGAAATGATACTGGGGCGGTCGGCTCTAAATGTCAGAAATCCAGGTTCCCCAGTTAACACAGCTAATCCACCGACAATATCACCAGGATTAACTGAATACATATGAGCTTCAGTTAATCCTTCTGGGTCCATTTTTTGTGATACTATCATTGATCCATTTAACAATAAAACTAATGCAGCATCCTGAAACATTATTAATTATGTAAATTAAAATTATAAATAATAAAGGAATAAGAATTAAATAGAAGATTGAAGTATTCAAGTAAGTAAGATTCTAGTATGCTAATATTTAGAAATAGTTTTTTTTTTTTACTAAGATACCTGTTTTACTTTTTAAAGGATATTTGAAACTCTAAATATTAAAATTGTTTTAATTAAGTACTATTATGTTTTTTTAAATATATATTATTTCCACTTTAAATATATACTCTTATAGAATTTAAGGATAAATTAATAACAAGAATCATACCTTATGAGAATCTTCTTGCATTACATATGTATTTGTAGGTATTTTGCGAATTTCCACTTTTCCCAATAATAAATCTTCATTATCAAGTTGGAGTTTTTTAACAAAAACTTTTCTAGCAATTTTGAGATACCAATCTTTTTGGTCAATTTTAGGATCAGTTTTAGGCTGATTTAAAAGTGACTCCAATTTTTTATCGGTTATAGAAATTTCTACACAAATCAAAATGAAAAATGTTTTTACAAAAGATAGTTAGGTGATATTTCATATGTGAATTTGATTAATATTATTTTTTTAAAACATACCTTGTTGTAAAAACATAGAAGACTCATTTTTGGTTGCTGAAATGAAAGGACTCATTTTTCTTTCTTCTAAACCCTAAAACATAAATATATTTTTTTTAAATGTTATACACATATCAATATTAGGACAATTTAACAATATATTAAATATGTCCAACTTGAAAGCTATAATTTGTTAAAATTATAAACTATTTTTATTTTAGGATATAATTATCAAACATATTTTTTGTAATCCATTTTTGTAAAAATATATAAAATTGGAACTGATCCTTTGTTTCAAATAAATTCTAGGTTATTTTTTTTTGAATAGGGTATTGAAAGAAGGCCAACAAGTTAAATCACTCACCAGCACTCTAGTTTAAGGCCCCTTGCTAATATGTAATTTTTAAGGAGTTTAGCTTAGGAAATTATTTCATTCCTTGAGACTGCTTGTATTGTGTATGTAGTAAATTAAACTAAAATATAACAAAATAAGATGCTCTAGATAATAATCTTACCTTTAAATTCTATAAGAGGTAAATTTACTCAAATTTTTAAACTAATGGAGCTAAACGCGATTTGCTGACT
The DNA here is from genome assembly GCA_027563435.1 of Nasonovia ribisnigri. NCBI lineage: Eukaryota > Metazoa > Arthropoda > Insecta > Hemiptera > Aphididae > Nasonovia > Nasonovia ribisnigri. Next base: position 116,370 of record JANEHU010001825.1, read on the forward strand.
GTTGAGCATAAAATGTGCTATGTTACGCACTTATAAGATGGAGACAACAAATGTCTGTGTATTGTCCTCTTAATAATAATTTAATATTAATGATTGACACAACTGAACATTTTCTTGAGGTACATGTGAATAGCTACAAATTGTCGGGTGACAAAAATGTCCTTATTTCTTTGATATCAAATTACTATTATTATAATTTATAACTATTTAAAGTATTAACTAAATCTTATTAAAAAACCACGCCCATTATTGTAAAAGTAAAACCAATACATTCATCCCTCCGCTCAGAATCTTATACTTAATACTACTAACTACTAAATTTTTATGTAATTTAACCATTATTTATCCTTACATTTTGTACCAACTCTGTAGATAGTCCCAAATACTGATGGAGAGCTGTAAATGTAACTCTCTGTAAACGGACCATAACCACTTGGATTATTTGAACTAATGATTCTGGATCATCATCAAAGATTTCTTGAAATGCAGCAACTGGTAATCTTACTATTGTACTATCTTCAAGTGCTTGAGCACTAACAGTTTTATAATTCTTTTTATGGCCCTATGTTACACATTTATTCAATAAAATGAAATAAGCAATTTATTATACTTTGTCTCATAGCCTCATGGGAGAACAGACCCTTTTTTGTGTATGGTGTTAGTTAAACAAAATGCTTCTTGACCTCATATGGTCTTCAAAGTATCAGTGGTGTATCCAAAGGGAGTGTTTGGAGGTTAGACATCTCACTTTAGTTGTGTCATACAATTATTACATGAATTAAACTTTAAAGGAACATTTATTAGTGTATTTTCGTCTACTAATCTAGTAAAGAAAAAGCCATATAGCTTCTTCTATTTTTTTAATGACCTTTATGGAGGGTCAGGTTAGAAACAAATGTAGAGCATTTTATTTAATAGCCATATAACCATCTATTGATCATAACAGCCATAATATATAAATAATATATGTAATAATATATGTAGAGTATATAAATATAATAAGTTATAGATTGAATGTATATTGTATACTATTTTTAATTAACATCCCAATTACAAAAATCCTAATCATGCCATTGCTCACAATGGGGAATGGACAAGACTAACAAGTTTAAGTAAATACTTGGGTCTGTTCTCTTGGGAACGTAGCTAGTATTTTTACTTACAGTGAGAACATCAGTAAAACTTAATAATGATGTAACACAATCTCCTGTTTTTACTAATTTCAGAGGTATAATACTGCCATCAATTGAAGTAATATTTACACTAATAAGTCCACTTTGGACAATGAATACATTTTCATCAGGATCACCAACTTTAAACAAATGTGATCCAGCATGTACATTTAAGATTTCTGTATGACGACAGAGCCTTAAAAATACGGGTTTTGCAAAGTGGCCAAAAACTCTGTAATAATAATAAAAAAAAATGAATACAATATATATTTATAACATTTATAACTATTGAAAATAAAACTCTAAATAGGATAATAATTTGTTTACATTAAATAAAAATAAAATAAGAAACTCACCGAATGCTTTGTAGCATATAAAAAGCATCAGGAGGAACATTTTGCCCGTCTTTGGTTATTAATTCCTCCTCTAAATACTCAGCAGGTGGTTCCAATACCTATAACACAAAAAAAAATTGAAACAATTTTAAAACCTTGAAAAATATATTTAATTATTTTCAGTTTTTAAATCTATGTAAAACCTACTAAATCTTAATTTTAAATTGTATTTACTTTAACAGAATAAAGCAAAAATAAAAACATACATTTAATCTCTGAGGTAATGTTTCTTTTCTCATTTGTAGTAAACGCCTAGCAAATTTGATTACTAATTTTCTTTTTTTCCCTTGACCGTGTACTTGTCCAGATATACTTTTCACCTTAAATAAAACTTTACGTAAATTAAAAATTAAACATGCATGACTATGATTGGAAAACTGAAATTCATGAATTTTTATTAAAAATTGTACAAATACACTTTGAACAGAAATATTTTTTACAGTAGATATATATATTTAATAGTAGATATTGAAGTAATGATTTGAAACTACAAATCATAACAACTTGTTCCATTGATTAAATTTACTTCAATCATAATTATAAATATGTATACCTTTCTCAACATTTTTCTGCCATAGAATAAAACTCTATCACGTTTTCGAAACCTTGTTTTCGGAACAGCACAGATGTCACTTCCTCTAATCACATGAACTACAAATAAATATGAATGTATAAATTTATTATTGGTTTAATGATTTATTAGTTTTTTTTTTTTTGGTAAGTAACTTACATTTTGATTTCCATTTGTAGAAGGCAAATCTTAATAACATTGATGCTATTATGCATACAACTATTATCAACATGTTCTTAAAAAATAAAAATAATAATAATAACACAAAATAATTAGTTATGTACATTCTATGTTTGATCTGAATAACATTTAGTTACAGATGTCTACTTAAATATGAAACGCTAAATTATAAAGTAAAAATAAATATATATATGCTAAGGTACCTACTACCTATTAACAGGTTAAAGTGCATGTTTTTATTATAATATAATATATTATATGAGTGCACTTGCATTTCTACTTTAATATGAACTATTAGATATATTTTTTATTTTTAGAATAAAACTTTATAATCTCATTAAATTTCTAAATACTTGAAACTTTTAGTATATTTATCTCCCTTGAAAAGTATTAAAATTGTCAAGTAACTTATTTTGAATTTTAACAATTGATGTATTAGTTAACAGCTATTAAGAGGATGTCAGCGCACTATTTGTTTTCTCTCTCTAGCCCATGCGCGACATGGACAAACCACGTTTATGTAGAATCATTTTTTCTATGTTTGTCAGTAATCGTAAAGTAAAATCACTTATCACAAAAAAGCTAAAGAATAATATTTTTGAAAGAATGACATATCGATTTTATATTTTATTGTTATTTGACTTTGTATTCGACTTTCAAAATAAACAAAAAAAAGGCTGCACATTAAAATGATGTTTAAATGGAGACATTATTTGAGACAATATTTTGACAAATTGATACGTCATTCCCTAAAAATATTATTTTCTATCTTTTTTGTAATGGATGTTTTACTCTAAGAATACTTGAAAACATAGAAAAAATGATTCTACGTAAATCCGTTTTGTCTTTGTTGCGCGTGGGCCAGAGAGGGAAAACAAATAGTGCACTGACATCCCCTTAATCAATATAGTTCAAAAGTACAAATTGAATTCAAGTATTTTTGAGTTCATGAAATTTATAAAATATGTATGACTTTGTGTTAAATTAAATTAAAAATCTGGGTCAAAATATTGTATGTATGTAAATAAAAGTTACTTATTAGCATACTTATTTAAAATGGTAATATTATTCAAGTGTTTTTTCAACTAATTAATAAGAATAATATTAAAATAATAATTGTTTACCAATATTTAAATTTTAAAAGTTCACATTACCTTTATCTATTATGTTAAATTATAATTAATACAAAATGTGAAGAGAAAAATTGTTTTTTAAATACATATAGTTTTAATACCTATAATTTAATATTATAAAATGTGATACAACATTTAATTCTAGACAATTGTTATGGATTGCATTATCAACTAGTACAACAGTTACTATAATTGCAAAAATGTATTCCTTTGTGATTTTCAACAATAATTAATTGCTAAGTTATTTATTATACAGGAAGAGGGATTAGTATAATATATTATGTTATTGTATCGCATTTCATATAATGGTATATTAAAACAAGCCATGATGAATGCTAGAGTATGATACTTACTTCTGTTAGCAGCATGAAAGAGTAAGAAGATGTTATCCATTGTTGAAAAGATGGACTATAGATAATGGCCCGGATGGAATTAGTGAAATCAAATAATCCCATCGCATAAACAAGTCGATGATTTGAAAGACAGACGACAATAGTTAAAAAACATACAAAGTCCACGAAACTAATTGTTACATCACATTATTGATGAATTAGAAGTCAAATATTGTGGCGTGATACAAAATATTCATTGTTGTGTAAACAAACTTGTTGTTTGAAAATTGTAGTTCAATAGCCAAGGGAGCATTCGAAACATAACTCAGTACTGACTATTGACTACCACTACTGCTCAACTGCTGCAAGTCGTGAGATTCATACTTGATACTTCACACTTCATAGTTCGTTAGAAGCCTGCCGACTATATACAAATACCTTACTGTGGACTATGGTGAGATTATAGTCATTCACTGGCATTGTCATTGTACATATTTTGTACAGTTCTTTAATCATAAAGGTATCAGTTGTATTTACTATTTATTAGTACTATATTTAGATGACCGAATTACACAACAATGATAACGAACATGTGTTTTGATTATCACTCAGCCACTAGTGATAAAATCCGAAAAAGAGTAGGGACATGGACATCCTCGCCGGGAGAAAATATTATATATATATATATAATTTAGTTGAAATTATGTATTACATGGAAACAACTATAGGCAAGCGACTTGACGACGTGGTGAATGGTGATGTGGGGGCACCTTCCAACTACTGATAATGACGTCTGGCGGTCCGAATGGAATTATCTGAATAAATTCTGAATGTTATGTTATGACATGGCTCGAAACGATATCGTTAGATAGAATTATATAAGTTGCTGACTAGGGACGACTACACATATCAGGTACATACAAAATAACTCGAATTTTTAAACACAACACATTCGTTATTTATATTGTAGTGTTCAGCGTTAAAAAGTGTACATGAGTGTTTCTACCAAAAATGATTTCCAAAACGCTTTTAGTTATTTTTCCTATTCTTGTAGTCTTGTGTCATAAATCATCTGCACAATATGCACCAGCACCGCCAGGTGTCAATCCTCAACTGTATCAACAACAGCAACAGCAAGTAAATAAATGAATAAAAATATAAAATACTTGCAAGTGAATTCATTGTACAATGTATATTGTTTGACTAATTGTTTTTTTCCAGGTACCTATTCAACATTTACCTCCACAACAAAATGTTCCTCAACAATTACCTTACCAACAGCCACCGCCACCTCAGCAGCAGCAGCAACAACAGCAACAACAGCAGCAACAACAACAACAACAACAACAGCAACAACCGCCGGTATGTAGTTTACAGAATGAAATATTTAAATTAATCATAGAGAATAAAATTGTTTTTCATACAATCCATTTATAATGGTATTACATAAATGAAATCCAGAGTGTCTTATACTTATAGGTTTAAGTAGGAAATATAACATTTTTACTTTTATAAGTTATATAAATTGTTTGCATGACTGTATAAGGAATAATTCTTTTATATACCTTGTTTCATAATTTGTTATGATACTTAATAATATTTTAGAGTCATGGCCACGGTTCCCAAGGACATCATCCTCATACACAACAAGTGTTACACAATGCAAACTTAGCAGAAGAAAGCGAGTAAATATAATTTTAAATTGTTTTCAAATAGTAAACTTTTTATACTTATGATATAATTAGTACTTTTTTTCACCATATTGCTTTATTTTATTGTTATTTTAGGCACATAAAAAAACATTTGGATCTACCGACATTGGACACAAGCAATATGTCTGAACAAGAATTACAATTTCATTATTTCAAAATGCATGATGCAGATAATAATAATAAATTAGATGGATGTGAACTTATCAAATCACTTATACATTGGCATGGTAATTAATAATTTATTAAGAGCATTGGAATTGGTGATTTTAAGTCTGCCTGACATACACACACACACCTGGAATTTAAACATGTTTTTATTCCAGCATATTAATTGATCTACCAAAATATAAGAATTTTGATTTGAATTTGCTGTCAAGTCTCATTGAGATCAGTTTTCATATTTCATTTTTCCGAGAAGTTAAAATCAAAAACATATTACATTCCTTTTCTCAAAACTTAACTAAACACATTTTTGATTTAAAAACTACTCACCTATACTTTAAAAGATAGTTAGAAAAAACCATTCATTATTTATACCTTAATATTTTTTTTTTTAAGTTTTCTGAATCATAGATTATAAATTCAAAATATAGGTTACCATTTAAAAATTAATTGTGGTTTCACAAACAAAAAGTGTTGAAAAATTAAGTAATACATTTTAGAACTGATAAGAAAATGTACATTGTACTTGCTATTCTTTAAATTTTAACATGGTAAATATTGAAATGTTTTACATTTTAGTTCAAGGTGGTCATGATCCCGCAGCAGGTGGAGCACCTCCCCAAGAAAAGATATTTACTGACGAAGAATTAATGCAGTTAATTGATCCTATATTAACTATGGATGATACAGATTTTGATGGTTTTATAGATTATCCAGAGTTTGTTATTGCTCAAAACAAAGCAGGCAGTACTCAAAAACAATCAGCATAAGAAAATAAACAATATAATTACAAAGAATACATATAAATTAAATTTTTTTATTTGGATTTGACTACTAAATAATTATTTTTGCTTTCAAAGAGCCTAAAATAAGTAGGTTTTTAAAATTATTTTTTAACAAAAAATATCAGAGTTAAAAACTACCAACTTTTTAAAAACTTGTAAATATGTATTAGATCATAACTACTTACAAACTGAAATACATTAAATTAAATATGAATATAAATAATTAAGTACAATTTAAAAAACTAAAAATACTAGGAAAGCTCAATATTTTACAAATTTATAAAATTGGAAAAACAAATCTTGAATGGTTCTTCATGTATCCTATATCATAATCATACTTATCTTTTTTTACAAATATATTTCTTATTTTTTTGATATTTGAGTTTACTCATTAACATTTCAACATTTTCTTCGACACATTCAGATGGTGGCTTATTAATCTTGCGTACAATTAAGTATAAACCAATCAGTGTTAAGCCTTTGAAAATGTGAAAAAATATATTTAGGTGATTTGTTATTCAATTTTATTATATAAGTATTACTTTACCATTTAAAATACTTGGAAAAACAATAAAGAAATTTAAAGTAGTCGAACGGTAATGAATTGCTTCACTGAGATACAAAACAATGGATAAGACCATAGACATAGCACCAATACTGACCATTCTACAAATTCAGTATATAAAATATTAAATTCTTATTAAAAATCTTAAAAAAAAAAAAAATATTTGTTCAATACTAACTACTAATAACCATTTTTTTAAATACTTACGGCTTATAGTGAATAAATAATGAGCAATGTATCAAACATAGAGCTTTAAGAAGCGAAAACATACCCAGCACTCTTGGTAAAGTTAATTCCTCTGTGAATAATTTAATCGAAAAATTAGATTAATATTTCTCCTGTCATACATTTTGATTTTAAAGCCATAATTATCAACATACTATAGTAAAAATGTATATAATTTTTGGTATAATTATTTACCTATTTGAGCATTTGTAATTACACCCTTGAGCTAATAATAGATATAATACAAAACCATTTCAACCAAAATTATTTTAAGAGTTGTCAGTTTTGATAGAATAATGAATTCTAACTGCTCAATTGTTTTCCATGTATGTTCAAAAATTTTGATTTATTCAATTGACCATTTCAGCATTTATTAATATGAAATTAAAATATTTTTATAAACTAAAATTATTTTTATTCATTCAGTAATTATAACATGGTCCTGTTTTGTTTTTATAAATAATAAGAATTACCTATTAGATAAATTCTCACTTTATGATTTATCATTGGCTCTAGTTAAACTTAATTATTAACATTTTAGACTAGAAATAGGTTAAAAAAAATTTAGTTGTAGCACTTGTAGCTTTAACTATCTTTCGTTATCGCTCTAAATCACTATTCAGGGCCTTTTACATTTTAATGTTGAGGCTTTAAACCATCAACTGTTATTCATGGAAACAACATCATGGTAAATACTAAATACTAAAGTAGGTACTAACTACTATACCAAACTTTTTGTTTAGTTTTCCAATATAAAATTAATAAAAACTATGTTCAAAAAATACCCAAATTGCAAATAACATTGATAGTTACAGATTTAGTTGACAGTTTATCAGATGTAAAAACTATTGTAGGTACCGTGAATAAAGTGTTCATCTGCATGTAAATTGGTCTGCGTTCCAATGATACATTTGTTCTCGAAAAACGATCGAAATGTTACGCCAAGGTCCATGAAAGCCACAAATGCCAACCACCCCCTGAAAGTGTACAGGATTTTGTCTTCCACCATGATTCCCAGTCAAGCTACAACAACGATTACATAATATTAACATATCTTGTTTCAAACAATAATAACAGACCTGGTCTGTGTACTTGTGACAAAAGCTTTCGGTTCAATATATCGCCGTCAAACAAAAAACATACTGCAATTGACATCCACAGTGCCGGATTAAACCATTCGTAGGCTAGGCCCTGAGCGTCTCGGGGAACCGAGCAAAGTACTTAAAAACAAACAAATGTCTACAATGTTTATTGTATCTACTGTAATATTGTTTTATGTCATGTGGGGGCAGCACGTAGGCACTGTGCTTCATGGTTAATCCGGCCCCGAGCGACCTATTTTTTTTTATACGTCTAAATACTGTTGTTTTTTTAACATCGTAAAACTAGTGACTACTACGACACTACGTGATTAATATTGTTAAACATCGTACTATACCTAGCGAGCACCCAAACACACGGCACACGCCGACACTCGACAAGTGTACACGCAACGTAGGATTACTTTCCTAAAATATGTTAATTTATATATTGTTATTTGATTTTCGGGACGGTTGTCATCACTCTTTGCCGCTGATAATAATTCGGCCGTCGCCGCTGGACGAAAACAAACAAAATATATAGTGGCGAATCGCTATAGTCAGCCGCGTTTGGCGTCATCTAACGTCGTGCCGAAACGTGAAGCACACGACATGATAATATTATTGCGATTTTGTGTTATTTCGCAGACGAATGACGATGTCTGGAATTCGGAACCAGAGAATAATTATTTGAGGGCTTCAACCGCAACACACCAACTACCAAGACCCGCAGCCGCCAGCCAGTCACACCGACGGTGAACCGATTGGCATTTGGTTATTGGAATTGTTATTTTAAAATTAAAATAAGGTAATTTATAATGATTATTGATTATGAGTCGAATGTGCGATGTGTGATAGTAGAAGTAGAACGGATTAACAGATACAGAATATATGAATATTGAATGTGTAGTCAACTACTCAGAAATACTATTAAAAAAATAGAAAGAAACGAAGGTATTTACTATTGTCTGAGATATGTTTATTGTTTACTTTACCCGGTTAAAGGTAAATTCGTATATCTCAGCTTATCAGTAATCACTTATCACGGTCACCGTTATATACCGGTTAACGCTTAGATTAGTACGTGGTTAACGTCGTAACACAGATTTCAGATATTTGTATACAGTTAATGCAGAAAACTGGAATAATAATCAGGTTATTATTATACTGTAGGTTATAATAAGTATAATAATACTTTAGAGCACGATTTAAGATATACTATATCTTAAATCGTGCTTTAGAGCATCCATTTATCAGTAGCGTGTCATGTGTTTAAAAGATTATATGTTCGAAAGGTCGTATGTTTGAAATTATGGATAGATGAAAATACACGAATTTTACCATAAGATTTATTATTTGATGATTCGATCGTCTGTGTAAAAAATTACATTTAAAAAGGGGGTCAAGTGGATGTCGCTCTGCTGTACAGTAGGTTACAAGTAGATCACTGTATAATGGATGGTATTAAATTTGTATTCAATGATATATCATTGTATACGAAAAACGATTCTGAGCGGGGACGGTATGTCAGTCTAGGATATTTGAAATTATATTTATATTGTTATTTTACGGTAGCTGCTAAGTTGAATTAATATTATTCATATTATTTAATTATTAACCTTAAATTATCAGTGATACTAGAAAAATATTATAATATATACTTGTACTCGTTAAAATTGATTTTAATATGTAATTTCGTCTAAATTGGAATTTAAAATGTCTATAAAAAATAACTGTGTTTATATATTTTTTAGATTTTTTGATTACAGTATGTACTATTTATTAGAATCTTTATTTTAAATTTTCAATCCTTAGTTATAAAAACTGACCATTTTATAGTTGTTTAATTACAATAATTTATAATTTTTGAGATTTTGATGTATTTGGTCAAAATTCGAACATTAAATGCTTTATAAAAAAAAATTGTGCCTATGTATTTTTAATATTTTTCAACTGATATTGTATTAATATATCAGGAGCCTTGTATTAAATTTTTACACTTTTTGGCCCAACAGATAAAACTTAATTGATATTAATAGAAAAAAAAACTAAAAAAATTGAAAATTGAAATCGTCCGTAAAATACTGAAAAACAGTCAAAATATATTAAAAATTATATGGTGTATAGAAAAAAGAAGAAATAGCTTATATAAACATTCAGTGAAATTTTCATGCATCTACAGTAATTTGTTTTTGAATTGCAACAAAATAAGAAAATCGCTACATGAGAAATCGAGTGAATTTCGAATCTTGTACAAATTTGAACTTAAAATGCTCATAAAAATTTATTATGACTTGCTTATAAACTTTTTTTATTGATAAAATTAGGCAAACTAATGAGGAATCTTGTATTACATTTTCAAATCTTAGATTTAAAAAGAAAAATATTTATGAATTTCTAACTCAAAATAAATTGCAAATTTTCGTCATTTTTACGTATTTTGTCAAAATTTGAACTTTGATTACATATAAATAAAAATTGTGACTACGGATTTTCAATATTTTTCATCTGCCTTTGAAAATATATATTAGAAGCCTACTATTAAATTTTCAAGATTTTTTACCCAACAAATAAAATTTTATTGACATTTATAGAAAAAAAAACTAAAAAAATTGGAAACTGAAAATGTCCGTTAACAGCTCAAAATAAGTCAGAATTCTGACTAAAATATTATATTTTGAAAATGCTTATATAAACATTCGGTCAAAATTTCATGTCCCTACGGTCATTTCTTTTAGAGTTATACCAAAAACCAAAATCGATTTTGTCGAAAATTGGTTTTCCGTAAAAATTCCCGTTTTTCCAGGCGCTCATCAAATCGCTCCGCTCAGAATCTAAAAGCAATTATGAATAATAGTACATATAAGTATTAAATCAAAAGTTTTTATTACAGCTACTAATTAGTTTTTTCTAACTATCATTGGCATTTTTAGAAATAGAAAAATTTTATTTTAAACCAAATTATTGCTCGTTTAATCTTTTTAATAAATCTTATTTTATTGTTTATTTTAATATTTCTGGTAGTTATATTTGGATACTAAATTATATCAAATCATCAAATGTTAATTAATAACTATATTATCTTAAATAAAATAAAGTATAAAAAATTTTTATTAAATAAAACATGATTATCGCGATATTGTGTATTTATTATTACTATAAAATCAAATTTTTACATTTTTTTTGTATTTTATGAATACTGTTTTATTGGAGTCTAGCGTATACGTCACACGGACAACAGCCAATCAGAAAATATCATGATAACTGGCTATAGCCAGATTATAATCTCTTCTTTATACATCTTGATAGCGTACCACGACATCGGTACCAACTAACCATTTGTCATGCCATTTTTAATAAATAATTAATCGAGTGATGACGTGAAGTAGGACATCGTGGTAGAGACTGAGTATTAGAGGTACTATAATACTCTGTACTGTATTTTAGAGCTACTTACAAGTTACAAGTTACACCTTAAACAAATTTAAATTAAGATCAAAAATCTTTGGGTGCATACTACTTCATATTATTAGTTTCAATTGTGTGATTATTCACCACATTGTTCGTGTCATTGACAAGTGCGTTCCTGCCTCCTGGTCAATTTTTGGGGTGGTGATTGCAGATTTTAAAATATATGATATTATTAAATACAATTTAATTTATAATAAAAATTGAATATAAAAATAGCTTATAAATAGAGGTACTCAAAAACTACTTGACTGATTTTTACAAAAATCTCAAATATTGTTCTTAAAGATATCAGAAAAGTTTAGAAAGTAGTTTGAACCACGCTAAATCCAATCCGCGACAGGTTGTCTATCTACATCGATTTATTTCATTAAGATAGGTAGGTACACCGAAGCCGATTTCCCGTGAACTGAGGTGTACCTACACTAAAACCACAGACTATAAATTCGTCATATTTATGGCCTCGAACGAAGAAATTATTACTTAAGACAAAATAAATACGAGGGTTTATTTTAAAATTATGGTTGCGTTTTTTACAGGCCACAAAGATAACGGCGGAGACATTTTTTTTTAATATTGTAATATTCTGAATGAGGGTTTTACGGAAATAAAAATTAAAAAAGTTGCTAGGAAAATTCGGGATAACTGAAATGACTTTTTCAATAGGATTTTATTTTATATAAATTGTTGCCATTGCCCATTGGTTGCATATTATAATAATAATAATAATGTAGCTAATAGTAATAGTAGTTAATTTGTATTTTTTTATTTGTGTATTGTGTACACAATATATATATAATATATATATATATATATATGTACCTATATTATATAATAATTTTACAAATATGTGTTTTTAATGTTTGATTTGATTAAATAAAAAGGTGGGTAAATGGGTGTCGCTCTGCTGCAGGTACATTAGGTTACTTACAAGTGGGTCACTGTAATGGATGGTGTTAAATTTGAACTCAATGATATAATAATATCATACTGTAGGTAGGTATACTAGGTATAAGAATAACGATTTTGGATTTCTAGGTGAAGACGGTTAGTCAACCTATGATATATAACTTAGTATATTTGATGATATTATTGTGAGTAAAATATTTTATTTACCTATGTACGTGGAACATTGTTTTAAATAATTGTCAAACCTTAGCTATAAAAGTTGAATATTGTATTTTAGTTTTTCTCGGCGCTTTTGAAAACTACTGGGAATTTTGAAATTATGACCTTTCAAATGCACCAACTAGATTCACTTTCCTATAGAACAGGATACTGAAGTTGAAAATCGAATCATTTTTTCGACTACTTATCGTGTTTAAATAACACTCACTAAAAAAAAAATCATTGTAAAATCAATACAAATATAAAAGATCTCATTATATTTGAGGCTATTTGTTTTGAAGAAATTAGGAATAATTGATTTGCCTTCAGATGTCCAACGTTCAATCGATTTTCTGTTTTTTTTTTTTCTTAAATGTAGGTACCTCCATCATAATTATTTTCGTCAAAATACTGTAGTAGACTTTCTTTTCTTAATGTCCAAGGAAACTTAACGTTTTGTTAAAAATACTTATTTATTTAGGTTACAAAAGCAACCCCAAGCTGGCGCAGCTACCTTTAATACATATTAAACAATATGCAAATTTCTCTTGGTGTTTAACCTTATTATTTATTACACGGGAGTGGTATAACCACGGAACATATGGTCCAGCATAATATTTATTATTTATATATAAGTTCAAACTTGTTATCAAGGTAACTTTAGCTGTTATCTCTCATATTTGTTTATTATATTTGTTGTGTTCTAGAAGTTTCCAATAATCCATGTTCATTTGATGTAGTGTTGTTCGTTCTTATATTTTGTTACTTTAATTTAAGTTAATAGTAAATAAATTTAAATATATTCTTACGACTAACTGCTAAGGCTGTGATTTTAGTTTTTTCTTTTCTAATCAATACATTAATAATCATTTGCGACCGAAGAAACGCTGCTTCCATTGTATTTGTTTAAACTACGTACTTAATATTGTAAGAATTTAATTATCACCTATTAGGTATGTTAACATGTATACAATACGAAGACCGACTTTAAAAATTCCATTTTATAGTTATAATTAGACAATTAGTTCTAAAAAACGTGTAATAAGTGGGTATTTTGTATTGACTAAAAATAAAATTCAATCCTCTACCAATACATAAACAGTTAATTTATATTCAGTATACCTATTGCATTAGTCATAAATATAAATACTGCAGTTAGACATTTTAAAAAAAAAGTGTACTCTAAGTACACGGAAATAAATAATTATTCAAAAAAAAAATGGCTAGAAAGCGCTTGAGTTTATATTTTTCTCCATCTTACACCCTTATAATAATGTAGTTAAAACGTCTGCTTGGCATTGCCTACACAGTTATAAATAACAAGAAAATTCAATTAATAAAATAGGTACTTACAACTTTCATAAAAAACCCAAATATTAAAAAGCTTCTGAAAAACAGGAAATAATATTCATTATAATTCTTATAAAGATAGCATAATAACTTCAATAATGTAATCACAATGATGTATGGGTGAAATACTGAAAGAGGTTTTTACCATATTAAAGTTTGTATGACTGAACATTTTTTTCCCAATCCCCACTCACGAACAAATCTGAGTTGCGATTCACAATATATTATTTGAATTTTTGTTTTTCTCCCTAACAAAAAAATACTATGCTATCGTTAATTGATTTGTATTAATCAGTTTAATGTTTCCAACTGATATTTCAATACCTCCATAAATATCTCAAATTGATTTTATTGGAATAGATTTACAATCATTTTAATTAAAGCTTATAGTTTTTTTCAAGTGGGTCCTCTTGACTATAATTTAGTGATATGTTATTTTATCAAATAATTTTGTTGAGTAAAAAAATTAATTATTGTTAATTACCTATTTATTTTGATTTTAGTATTTACGATGGCTGCTTGTGTGGGTGAAGAAAATAAAGTTGTCATCAAAAAAGATTGGTACCAATCAGAGTCTCAAGTGATTGTTAGTATTTTGGGTAAACATACATCAAAAGAAGACTGTTGTGTAAAATTTGACAGAGATGAAGTAACCATTGAAGCCAAATTTGCCACTGGTCAACCCTACACGGTTCATTTAAAACTTAGCAAACATATTGCACCCAACTTTAGTACCTATAGAGTCCTCTCATCAAAATTGGAGATACGCCTTGCAAAAGTGGAAGAGGGAATGTGGGACGTACTAGAGAAAACTGTAGTCAAAACAACTAAGCCCTCCTCCACTATCCAGCCCCGCAATTGGGATAAAGTTGTCAAAGATATGACAAAAGAAGAAGAAGAAAACGATGTTAACACTCTGTTCAAGAAAATTTATTCGGACGGTTCAGACGAAGTGCGCAAGGCTATGAACAAATCATTTATGGAATCCGGAGGCACCGTTCTAAGTACAAACTGGAGAGATGTCGGCAAGGATAAAGTAGATATTAAACCTCCAGAAGGGATGGAGTGGAAGAAATGGGACGAATAAACAAAACTGTACATACTATTACGTTAATTAAGTGTTTGACTTCTCTGAAAATTATATAATAAAAAAATGATTTTTTTAATTATACATACATCTTTCAAATCTTTGTTGTATTATACACACTTTATTATATCGCGTTTTCATGTGATTATATGAACAAATCATGTTTTAATTCATTCATTTTTAAAATTGATTTTTTTAGTCTTTATAGTCCTTTTTTTTCTTAAACAAATTATATGAAATTAAACATAGATGATAATTCGAGATATTTGTTGTTTATTGTATGCTAGCATGTTCCTATACAATTAGACACCTTATTGAAAAATTCTGACCATTCCTAATAGTTAACACTAAATTTGTATTAACACTTACATAGTTCAACTAATAAAGTAAGTACTTTTGTGGAAATATTATGTTCAGTAATTCAGTTATTAAAAAGGCTCAAAACTTTATCTAAAAATGTTAAAAGTCATAAAAAAATACGTAGCTAAATAATATTTTTTTTTTCTTAAATTTTATAAATCAAATTTTTACATTAAATAATAAAATAAAATTAATGATATTTATAATTTTTATGAAAAAGTTTATTTATATTTATTTGGTTTTAAAATGTATTTAATCAATGACCAAGCATTTTCGGGAAGAACCATTGATTAACATAATATTTGAATCATATTAATTTTTTATTATTTTCTAATACTTGACACTATTTTAGACAAAAGACAATTAAGAATACTTTAAAAGGTTAAATAAACAAGAATCAACATATTTTTGAAAATATCAAAAATATTTAGACATTGTATGATTTACTAACTTCTTTAGTGATCTAAAAAATAAAAATGTTGGGTACTAACAAGACCAAATATGAGAAAAGTTCCTTGGGTTCTATCCCAAAATGTCTTCAATATTTCACAAATTATTAAAATAAATGTTTAATTCACAATTTTATTTATCTCAAAATCATTATTATCATCTTGAAGGTTCCACTATGTTCAATGTAATTTGTTATTTTTTATTGTTTAATATTTTATTTTATTCACTTAGTCTTAATAAGACTAATATCACAAAACATTATAATAATTATATAAAACAAAAATAATATTTAAATGGAATAATGTTTAATGTAACCTACCTACTGCATAACCTAATATTGTTATAATTTTAAATTTCATATACAATTGAAGTATTTAAATTTAAATTGCATTTATTCTATTTTTGCTAACCTTACCTAACTGTAGATTAATAGAGTATAATCTGTTTAAGTTAAGTAACATAGTTTTTGTCAGGTAACACCCATTTGTCGTCCCTACCAGTCAACTACCTGTATACCTGTCATATAATATTGCCATTCCTCTGCACACAAGTATCACATCATCAAAATTTAATTAAATCCAACTGTTTCTTAACTTGAACCTCTTGATTAATTGCTTTTCAGAATCTGAAAATGCTGGGTAATTTTTGACTGGTCCAATCATGAAAACAAATAGTTATAATAATAATTTACTAAATCAAATTACTTGTGCCGTCTCCATCTTACAAACTTAACTCAACAGATTCTAATTTCACAATAATCCATTTCATTGACTTATCATAAAATGTAAAGGTTAGATTATTATCCAGGGCATCTCTGCAGGCTTTTATTGATATTAAAATTATAAAGAATGTTATGAGCATTTTAAAGCTGTAATATTTCTGTAAATTTTGAAATTATCTTGACTTGTTCCAAAATTAAGATATCAATAAAAACCTCTCAGATGCCCTTAATATTTATATCTTTCCTTTAAAAATTGAAAAATTAGTTAATTCACGGTAAAATGTGTATGTTGTAAGTCTGTAAGACTTTAGGCTTCATACGTGGGGTATGGTGTCCTTAAAGTTGAATTAGATAAAAAGTTTAATTAACAAACATCAAAAAACCTGTTTAAGTTCATCTTTAGTTGGGTCTACACGGAGAATTAAAACTAGTGTTTGTGTCTTGTTTACTACTTTACTATGTGTGAACCTAGCATTACCAACAAAGAACACAAGAAATTTGCATTCTGCAGAACCTATAATTAATACATTAATTCTAAAGTATTGACATCCTAGTAGCTATCAAACTAAAATGTAAAAATATTATCTAGGGCAATTTTTTGTTATTTACACTTTTATAAAAGTTTTAAGCGTTTTAACATTGTAATACTTGACATAGTCATTATTCATTTCAAAATCAAAACATAAATTAACTCCTATGAGGTGAATTATAAGATAGTACTGTTACTTTAGGTCAATTCCTATATATTCTTTCAGCTACTTGCAATTTTGCTATATTGTATGTGTGTAAATCTAAGACAACACGTTATGTAGGTTTGGCATTACCTTAGACCTAAATGGTACATCTATCACCTCAGATCAAATGTATTGATATCTGGGGATATTTAAACAGTACATAAAATACTAATTTAAATATTTTGTTCAACATTTAGATAATTGTTTTTCATTAATTCATGTTTGCAAATGTTATAACATAATAATATGTGTAATAACTATAACAAAATAAGTATAATACAGTGAAACTTCCATTGTACAAAATTTTTTTCAAAACCAACACATCCCAAATGTATCCAATGATTTTTTTTTGCCCACGAGACTTCATAATACAGAAGTTTTACTGTATAAGATATTAAATATATAGATATAGAGGCCAATACTTTCAATACATCTAATCAAATCTTATTAGATTAATATTGTTGTTTAAAATGTTAAATTATTGTATCAAATAACAAACAATAAGTTCTAGGTGTACATGTTAAAATTATATAATTTTTACAAATTGTGACGAACCATTAACAAATTAGTTATTTTATTTAGTAATAATCAATTGTTTGATGTTTCAACCAAGTTAAGAATACCAACAGTTGGTTACATAAATTAAAAAAACTGAATCTTTCTAATACCAAATTGAAAAACTAGAGTTACGCTGTTGAGTCATTACACTGTTGACTGTATTAGATCTACATAGATACCAAACAGATAACTAAGAAAACAACAATCTAATTATTGTTTTACCAAGTTGAAACTATTCATGAAAAGTAAACTAAAAGCGACTAGAAATAAATTGAATAGAACGATTATTTCAACTTTGATATTAATGTGGTCTTTATTTAAAAATTAAAAGTCGAATTACACATTAGTACAAACGTTGTGGGGCTCCCATCGTTGACTTGATGTGCAGCGACCTAACATTTTGCCAATGTTTCTTCAACAATGAAACTAAGAAATTGATTGAAAGATGAATGTTGTGAGCCAATTCATCTGATTTCATGTCAACATGACCAACGGCAACACACAGACACAATACCTAAAAATAAATTTTTATACAATTAATCAAGTCAGCAGAGAAAAAATGTGCAAGCAAAAATGAATTGAATACCTTTTTCATTTGGAATTTAATGGTGGCTTTAACTTCATCGATTTTCATGTTCATTGATTCTTGATGGGACAAAAGACCAGGAAACTTGCCCGCTTTGTTTAAACCAGGTCCTAACAAACGTGGGATCTGTTTAATAAGAGCTTCGCTGGCTAAGAACGCATCGTATCGTTTGGCCAATTTCTTCACCAATTTCTTGTTCTTGTTGAGCTTCTTCAAGGCTTCAACGTCCATGAACGGTACCTTGTTTACCTAGATCACACATGCCAAACAGATTTAACAAAAATTTCAAAACACACCAGCATTTCGACACGACACGATGGTTGTCGTCGGTCAAAAGGGCGAACGACAATATCATTGTCTTTAGCAATAACCGGTTAAATGTAGTAAACTAAAGCTTTTACCTCGGCTTCGTCGCAATGCTGCTGGTCACCAAGAATGCACACCTTCATCTTAGGCCTGGGGATGTGCTTCAGTTTGATGGTGCCGGAGAAACGTTTGTCCTTTTGTGGATCGTAGTTTTTGAGACCAATTTGCAATTCGACCGTTTGCAAGAAGTTTTTCTTGTGTATCTTGGCCTGGCTCAACACCTCGTTGACGGCCTCATACAGCGTATCCTTCGATACTTTCGACGACATATTGTGTTTATGTACTGACGTTCACTGTGAGAAAAATTCAATAACAATTATTCAAAACGTGGAAGGCAGGAAACAACATTAAAAAAAAAAATGTCCGGAGTACTTACCCAAAAGACACGAGTGAGAAAATGAACGCGATACACTTCTGAAAAGAATTTTTAGGTTAGCTGCATCAAATTAATTTGATTCGGCCATCTACCAAGTCACAGCGCTCAGTTTGGTAACGTGGTATGCATTGTACCCGGACCGTGGTTCAATAATTTTCTACCGTGGTCATAGTGGAATGTGCTCCCCTAAATAATTTAACTGATAATAATAGTGATAACTGATAATAATTTTTAAATAAGTGTTAAAAAAATTCAAATTGTATCAAAAAAATGAAATTAATTTCATTAATCATTATATAAACTTTAAATAAATACATTTTATAATTTAAAATATTTATATGAATTTTCAAATGAAAAATTCAAGTCGTCGAAAATCTAAATCCTAAACCAATAGAAGTTTATCCATATTTTATTATTTTATAATCGCATTTCTTGTGCGTTAAATGTTAAACAATACATATTATAAACCGTAGAAATAATAATATAATTCTTACAATGTTCGACGTGGTGTGCACTACTGTGAACGGTGGAATTCCCATATTTTACCGAAAAATTAGTGAAATGGATTCAGTAAGTGAATAAACATGACAATCATCATTCATCATATTCAGCATTACAAATTAAATTTATTATAATATTCAGTTATATTCTGTTCTATCGTCTAGCGTTGACAATTTGTAGAATTATTTTAAAGAAACAACATAACTTGACATTTGAATAACACATTAACATTGTTCAAAATACTATTTGGTTACCAAAAATAAAAATAAACATAAAAATAATTTGTTAATCACAGATATATTTACTAAAATGCATGACCTAAATCTTTTTCTTTCATTCAGTACTTAAAAGATTTTTTAATTTTTTAACTTTGAATAGGTAGATTTTGTTTGATTTAATGTAATAATTATCAATTTTTTCGTACTTTAAGTGATCAGTATTTACTTAAATTTATCATGTTAAAGTTAAAATGTTGAATAGTGTGTTCAAAGTCACTTGGTTTACAATAGTATGTATAATTTCAGGTACCATTTACAACATTTTCAACATTGAATGCTGTTATAACATTTGCAGATGTACAAAATGTCCAATTTAAAACTATTCATACAGATAAACATTCTTTTATTTGGCATGCCATTGGAGATAGGTTTGTAATTATAATTTATACTATAAACTTTATCATTATAAATTCTATAGCATTATGTAACGTAGATATTTTGTCAGTATTTTTGTTAAAATTTATCAAATGTTTGTAGTTTAATTATGGCAGGCATTGGTGATTTGAACGATTCTACAATAAAAACTGGCTTGGAACTGATATCAACTTTAATAAAAATGATTATTGGAGATGAAAACATATACAATAAAAATGCAGATAGAATAAAGCGGGAAATAAAAGTATGCTCAAAACCACCAACTTAAATGTATTAACTCATAGATTGTATAGCTTGAAATATTATGTTTAATTATTGTTTAGCCATGTTTATCTATTATTGATTATATATTGAGGAGTCTTACATCAGTAACAATAGAAGCGCATTTAATAAATGTAATTGAAACACAGTCAATGAAGGACAATAAATCAATAAATGTAACTACTAACTTTAAATATTTTTTTAAACTGTGGCATATTGCAAATTCTTAAACCCTATTCAATTTTTTCTACATTTTCAGAATTGTTTATATAATTGGTCGGAAACAATCCGTAGTGATCTTTGTTGGGTTATTGTGGATAAGAAATTGAGTGCAGCTACAAAGGACTGGTGGGATTTACATATAAGCGATAGAAAATTATTAATGACAATTATTTTAGCTAGTTGTTATGACCAAATTACATCGGCTGATATTCCAATTTTCCTGCCTCATTCAAGTACTAAGGTAAATTAATTTACTTGTTTGTTGTTTTGTAAATTGTAAAGCCTATATTAAACTTTAAAAAAAAATTAAGTAAGCATTAAACATCTAAAAAGTATAAAACAATTATATTTTCTAATAATTTCTTAATATTTCAACTATAACAATACACGGTAAAATAGTTCATTGGATTAATTTCTTGAATAAACAAATATAGCCTAAAGATAATTTTGCGTTAAATAAGTTTTTCATGTCATGCAATATAAATAATCTATAATCCAATAAATTCTGTGTTTCTAGGTTCTTTTAAGACTAGTATGTTGCATGATTGTACAGGGTGTTTGGACAGCAGCCATTTGTGGACCTACACCAAATCTAGATGATATTGAAATTAGCGCTGCCAAAAGTTTTAGAACAGTAATCAATTATTTTCGACCTAATTATGCTAAATTTGAATTAACGTCTGGGTAAATATTTATATTTTGATTAATAATATATAAAGCAGTTTTCCAAGACCATTTTAAAACATATAAATTGAGTTAACATATATTTGTTATATTTTAGATATATCATAGTGAACACAAATATGTTCAAATTTATGCAAAATTATTACTCAAATACTGATGTGCAAAGTGGAATTGTAAAGTTTTACAATAAAATTGCATCACGTCTTATGAACGGTATCAGTTTCAATTACTATAAAAATATTTTTCAAATGTGTTCCATTCATTATGACTGATAATAATTTCAAATTAACTAACTTTCTTTTCAAAATGTCATGTATAAGTGTTTTATTTATCATTTTTAGATGATGTAATGGGAAGTGAAGTCTCCTGTATGGGTAAAAATCATAACTATTATGCTATAAATTCAAACGGTATCACAATATGTTTAGCATATCCAAGTAAACATAATATGGTAACAATCAGGTAAATATGTTTTAAATTTTTATTCAATATTGTTATACTATTAACAAGTTACTTGAATTTATTATTATAATTTAATTTAGTTCTGATCGATAGTCAAATAAATAAATTATTACGCCCGGAAGGCAAATAATACAGTGAATACTAAAATAATAGACATTATAAATTAAATATCTATAAAAATTAAAGCAGTATAAAATAATAAAGTTACTTGAACAGAATTGATTTTAGATGATTAATATTATGGTAAAAGAAATCAAAATCTTTAATATTATTTTAATTCATAATCATTATGTTAATAGATCCTAAATTACTGTAATTTTGACGTTGGTGAGTAATAAGGAAAGGATCGTTGTTTCTAGAGTTAAGATGACACATGAAATATATGAATACCTCTTAATTATTTAGAACAATTTATTTTATCATTAATTAGATTATAGATAAAATAAATATCAAAATATTTTTGTTCAAAATAATAAAAGGTCAATACCTAGTTTAAATTTTAAAATAAAGCACAAGTTTTTTGACTTATCATGTAGTTATATTTGATTTGGGTGTATACAACCTCAAAACTGAAATTTGCAGACATTTATTTAAATGAAGTGAAAAACTATTAGCCTCACAACAGCTATGCAAGTTATAATTCTATTGTATCATCATAATCGCGAATCGGTGAATATAGAATTAAATCATACACAAATAAATAACATTAACTATTACTAAAACGGAATCAATATTAAAAAAATACAATTATTATTATTATTATTATTTTTATTTGATCATGTCATAAATTAATCTGTAGTTTCTATGTCTGTTTTTCTCTTACTGATATTTTCTTCGTCATTAAGTAAAAACCATTAATATAATTTTTTTTTCTGTCATAGATACTATGCGAAGCAAACATTTCAGCAACTTTTATCTGATATTAATACTTAAATAAGTGATTATGTCTACATGGCATGCTCCACATACTTTATTGTTCAATTTTAACAATTTTAATTTTTAAAGATATTCCATCCAAAGTGTAACTATGTGATTCTAAATGAAATATTTATTTTATTATTTACAGTTAATGTGTTTGAATTTTTATATTTTATAACTTAGCCTTAAGATTTTAGACAATATTGTTTTACACTAACCTTATTGTAAATAATTGTGTATTTTATATTCAAAACAAAATATATGTGCATTTTCTTATTATAGGTGATTGTCAAACTATAACAGTTCTGAATTAGAGATTGTCGCAAGAATTTGACAAATAAGTGTTTTTATATGCGTTATAACTAGAGGTCGGATTTTTATGATTTTACATATTTGTTTCTAGTCTATGCAGTTAAATGGGAGTGAGAAATCTTTACGATTCATGAAACACAGAATTCAAAGGAAAAAATTTATTTTGCATAAAAAAGCATATTTTAGGGGTTAGAGAATATTTAACACGTTAGAGAATATTTGAGAATATTTTTCTAACATCGGCATATAATGAACATATTTCATGTATATCAGCACTTTGATAAATACAATGTTCACTAAATGATTTATTTCTGGGTTTTAATAAAAATTAATCTCCATATTGTATTCCTTATCGATTGCGATAGCACATCGGTTATTTCGTTAGCTGTCACGACTATTCTCGTCGTCTACTAGTCGTCCGTCGCGTCGCGGAATATATATCATGGAACAATATATAGTTATTAATTGTTATTGTAAAATTAATTAAATTAAATATATTTAAAACCAAATTAATAAAAAATAAATTTAAACTTTTTTTTTTTTATTTTAAAAGAATATTTTGCATATTTAAAGACATAAAACATCATATATCTGGTATTTTAAAAGAATATTAAGAGAATATATTGCCTATTTTATGTGACATAAAAACATCATATTTTAAGGATTTTAAGAGAATATAAATCCGACCTCTAGTTATAACATATAAGTTTACTAATAACAAGTTACGAATAGTCCATTAATAGTCTAACTACTTTTAGAAATTACAATCTTGGATTGTAAGATGTTTAAGAGGACGCTACACAGGTATTTGTTGCCTCTGTCTTACAAGTGCGAATCATATAGCAAATTGACACTCAGCCGATCACATGCTAGCTGTTGGTTTAAAAATTAGAGTGAATCGACCTATATTGAAACTTGATAGTAGTAACATTATCTGTGTTTTAGCTGCCACATCCACATGTGATGTATCCACCTTACAAACGTGTAAATAGAATATTTACGCTCAGCAGTTCACGTTTTATTCCGTTAGCTTTAAAAATTAGAGTGAACCGACTTATTATGAAACTTGATTGTAAGAAAATTATCTATGTCTTGTTGGACATTTTTTTTACGACAATTCAGTTTTTACATAAGTTATAAGCATTTTTAATTTACATTATATTATATATTATTTAACTTACTAAACATTGAATTATCTTAACAGCCCACATACAAACACAAGTAATGTTCTTACCATCAAGTTCCATAATAGGTCGATTCACTCTAATTTTTGAGCTAACGGAGCTAAACGTGATCTGTTGAGCGAATATTTACTATGTTACGTACTTGTAAGATAGAGACAACAAATGGATGTGTGGAGTCCTCTTAAGTGAAATTCAAACCCACATGTGTTGTATCCATCTAACAAATTTACATTCAGCAATAAAATTCCTATTTTTTGTTGTTAACTTTAAAAATAGAGTACTGTTATTTAACTTGAAGATAAGAGTATTATCTGTATTTTTTTGTTGGTTTTTACAATATTTTGATTTTAAGAGAGTTATGAACATTTTCAATCATTAATAGTAAATATACCCATGAGGTTAATATTGAATACTGAATATTTCATAATATAAAAAAATATATTTAATATATTAAAAACTTAATACGACCTACCAAAAATATAATCGTGACACAGTTTGGGAACCTCTAGGTTATAACTACAATAATATCAATAATAAATTAATAAGATGAAACTCGATTTAAAGAGAACCATATTAATTTATTAATATACAAATATTCAACAGCAAATATACTAAATTCTCATTATGCTTCATACCATTTTTTCAATGTTTCCGGAGCTGAAATTTTATTTTTATATTTGTTAACTAGTTTTGAAAATGATGCATCATTTTTAGTATTCTTCTTTTTGCTCGCCACCTTAAATATAAAAATAAAAAAATATAGTAACATAATTTGTTTTTGTTGTATTAAATTATAAATTGAGCATACTTTTGGTTCTCTCTTCTTCTCGTTTCTGATGGCTAAATCGCGTTTCTTTTTCATGGTGATTTTCTTCTTGGTTTTGACATTCTTCTGATGAGCTTCTGATTGAATCTTAAGTTTGAACTTTGATCGAATTGCCATGTGCCCCTGATTAAATTTGTAACACATATGATTAATATATTGAAAATTATTAAACTAAATTTATATTACCTCTTTAGCTGTTATACCAGTATATTCGGGGAGTTCTGCAGTTTTTTTTCTCGATAATGCAGTACTTCTATTGTTTTTGTTATTATTTTCTGTGTTAAATTTTTTATTTTTGTTATTATTGTCTGCATTAAATTTTTTATTTTTATTCTCAACAGTTGATGAAGTACTTGGTTGCTGTTTGTTAAATAACGGATTGCTAGTTTTACTTTTGTCTATTCTTCGTTGTCTAGCTTGTAAAACAAGCCTATTTTCAATAGAAAATGCTACTATTGGTCTCTATGGTTAAAATATCAATTAATAATCTCCATACAGAAGTATAAAACAATATCTGAAAATCTTACTTTATTTGAATTAAATATCTTTGGGTTGTTATTGATAGATCTGAGTGCTTTCAAAGCGTCTTCGTGTTGCCTGAATGTTACAAAAGCATATTCTTTTGAAATTGCTACTCCATTGGGATCAACTTGTTTTAAATTTCTCATAACAACTACCTGAAACAGAACAACATTATTTTTACATTTAACAGTACTACATTGAAAATGTTTTTTTTTGAAATACTAATTATTATTATTTAGTTTTTACTATTAAGTATTAATTTAAAGAATGTGTGGTTGCATTTTTGATATCAGTCAATCATAGCTTGATTAGACTGACAGTCAATAGCATATAATTGTAAATTTTTGTAATTTTTAAGGAACATATACAACCGTGCCAAAGCATATCAAAATATCTACTCTTTAACAGGCAATGGCTGATTGCTATCATAATTCAAATAGATTTCCATAAAGAGATTAATTGCTTAAGAGGATGTCACACTCGCATGTGTTGTCTCTGTCTTACACGTACGACATAGACAAAATGCATTTATTCAGTCTGAGTAGAACTCTCTCAATTTTGGTGTTAGAATAAAAACACCAATTACAAAATTAAAAGATGACAATATTTTGGAGGGCAAGATGTTGAGTATTTTAAAAAAATATAAATTTCGAAAAGTTAATGATTTTAAAAATTTAAAAATGTTTGCTATTTCTAAACAATATAACGAAAGTTATATATTGGGTATAGTGGAAAATACTCAACATCTTGCCCTCCAAAATATTGTCTTTTTATAATATAATCCTCTTTATGTTTATTATTTTTAAGTAACACATGATTTATTTATGATTTGTGAGCTGAGCCTTAGTGGTAGCCATATAAGTGGTGTATACAAATCAGATTAAAATACAATTATAGTAATAATAAAAAATATTTTACAAGAGTATATGAATTTCAAAATAATATTGACAAACATATGTAATTTGAAATGTAGGTTTAAATTGAACTAAGTTTTCATATAATTCCTCTTGAATTGGGGATTATAAAAAAACACAAATGAACAGAGAAAATATATAATATGAAATATGAACATAATTATTGTTTCCTATATTATTTATCTTTATTTTTAATGTGACATAAAAATCTAGAGGTAAAGTTTACATATTTAATTTATTGTATGAGTAAATGCATAGGTTTTAAAAAAAATATAAATATATTATAATATAATTAACAAATGGTAATAGTTTATCTATTTTATCATTGTCATTCAAATGAATGTATATTTTTTTTTAACAAAACATTCTGTAAATATGTTAAATTATGAGTTTTACCTATACAAGCTTTACCTAACTGAACCAACTACCAAGTATAGATAAAAGCTTATAAATTATAATATTTGTGTAATTGTGTTGCTAATTTTAGGTTTTTTGAAAATGTTTTGATGTAACTTTATATGACACAATTTTTGAGAGTGCAGCGACTGGTTTTTAAATATATTTTATTTATACCTATTATTTTAACCAAATAAAAATTGAGCCAATACATATATTGCCCAACCCTAAGGAAATGAGATTCAATCCCAACCGTTTTTAAGGAGTTCAATATCGGACATTTTCTATGTGTGTAAATGTGTGTGTAGCAAGTGATCATTAGTGTGACTGTGAACAAAATCATTAATAAATAATGGAGCACTCCTTCATGTATACAAGCATATCAATATCAAATAACAAAAATTAATTATTTTGTTTATTTTAGCCAAAAGTATCAATCTTTTGACAATCATATTAACTAACCTAATAATCCGATATTTGAATTTGTCATCAAATTTAGAAAAAAATGACTTTCTTACACTTCTAAATTCATTTTTCAACTTCATTACTTCAATAGTATTAACATTTTTAAAAGCTAATTTTGAAGGGTTAAGGAGTTCAATTTCAAAAAAGTAGCAAAGTCGTTTTTAAGAAAAATTCATGAAAAATTTAAAAATATTTTCAGAAGTTTGAAATGATGACTAGGATAGACGGTACAGTTGGTATGATGGACAGGATTGAATCCTTTAAAAAAAAACTAAATTAAAGCTCCGAATTGAAGCTCTAAATTAAAATTGATGAGCCATAATTTGAAAATGTAGAACTCACAACAAAGTTTCGAGTTAGTCCTTAGTAAGGAAATTATTTTTAATAAGATTAAAGGTATGGTGTATAAACAGATATAAACGCTAACTTTACTCACTTTTAATACAGCTTTAGGATGAGTATATTTTGTAAATAAATCTTTTAAGGTTTTATTATCCATGTTGGCTGGCAAGTTGTGGATAATAAGTCGATTACGAGCCACAAACATGTTTAAATTTTTTAGAACTTGAGATTTCCATTGTTCCAACTCAAGTCTCTTATTCATATCATGAACAGATACACCATTTGCAGCTGCTGTACCGACAATTATGACTAGAACATAATTCCAAGAATTAAATTTCATTAGTAAAACACAGAACAATATGTTTACATCAAATATACTAATGTCAGGTTGCATGAAAAATGTATTAATTGAATGCAATAAAATTGTATGGATCAATCATAAACCTAACCACACGAGGAAACTTGCAGAGAATTAGTTTACAAGGAGTAAAATACTTTGTGTGTCGGCAAAATAAGGCCACTTTCATAACTGTACTTATGTCAACATCAAAGTGCAACAGTTTCTCAAAATTTCACATAATAGAAATAAATTATCATAGAAGAAACTAAAATATTTTATTAGTTATTTGAACAGTTCAAATTAAAATATTTTCCCACCCCTTCCAGGTGTCCCTGAATGGCCACTAAATCATGTTTAAAAGACAATTAGCATACTATTAGTTTAATTTGGTAAAAGTTTAGTGATTTTTCATGCAAACAGGGCATATAAAAAAATATCTCCATACCTCCTTCTTTGATTAAATACAAATTCCTGTTATCCTTATGAGTAACTTTGTCATCTTTATTTTTATCTAGAACTTCTTTATCAATTGCCATTTGTGGTTCCATTGTAGATCCATTAAGAGTTAGCTCTTCGGGAGAACTAGACATACAAGCTTCTACACTGCTAGAATCCTAATTTATAAATTCAAATAAATATTACTACCTACTATTTTTATTACTATTTAAATGTTCTTAACTAATGCATAAATTGAAACCATTTTTAAATAACAAATAATGTTTTACAAAACTTAAGTACTTGCGTACATTTTTGTTTCACAAATATATTAAGACAAAATCGTTTTTATAAAAATTTATAATTAATGTTAATATTTACCCTGAATTTTACAAATGCTGTTCCTTTGGAATGTTCGGTTAAACGATCTACACAAACAAGAGCATAATAAATTGGTCCAAATCTTTCTTTAACAAATCGCTTCAGTTCATCGTTGTTAACACTAAATGAAACATTCTTAAAAAAAACTGTTAAACCCTCCTTAACATCATGAGATTTAAAACGTTTTTTGTTTGATGTAGAAATTACAGACTCGTTGTCATCAGTATTTTCTCTTTTTCGTTTAACATCATTTCTAAAATTATTAGTGTTTATTATTTGTGAGTTGCTTGATAATTTAATATAAATGTATAACTTACTCAATATCTGTAGTCTCAAAATCTACCAAATTGTCATATTCATCTTTTATGGTGTCAAGTGTAAGATAATCTTCAACGGTTTTGGAAGGTTCTTCTATATTGTCTTGATCGTTAAATAAATCTTCTTTAATTTCTTCTTGGCCATCAACAATAACCTCTTCAACATTTTCTTCTTTAACAGAGATATTTTCTTCTTTTTCTTTGGTAGTATGAATAGTTTCATACTTATTTTTTGGTATAGCCCAATCAACAACAATAGATCGGCCTTTGAATATTTAAAAAAATTAAGATAATCAATATAACATACAACATTTTCTTTTATTAATAATTAACAAAAAAAAAACCGTTAGCATTCTGATGTAAACATTCATACCTATAGTTAGAGATTAGACATGACATAAAGTATAACCAAATAAATTAAAAATGGGTAAAACTTTTATAAGATTTGAAAATATTTTAAGTAATGTTAACTTTTCATTTTTTGGTTACCTATACAAATACTTTTTAGGTATTCATATTACATATTAATAACAGACTATATACTTACCACCAAAGTCTTTTCCACTGGTGTGAGCAATTGCTTTCGCAGCATTTTGTTTAACAATAAATTGTACAAAACCACAACCAATAAGTTTTCCGTCAGGTTTTCGTAGAAGTTTAATATCATTTATTTCACCAAATTTAGAAAAATGTTCTTTTAATTGCTCTTCATCTGTCTATAAACAGTATAAAACAGTTATATATCTCTGTTGTACAGTCATTATGCATCAATATTTTCATAAATAAATATAATGATATAATTTCACATGACTACAGGCAAAAATAATTTGTTTGATCTCGGACACTCACTGTAAACGGAAGATTTCGAATAATGAGTCTTCCACGGCGATTGTTTGGACATTTCGGAGCTTTGTTTTTGGCAAAAAATATTTTATTTTTCATAATTGCGTCTTCCTATCGGTTTATCGAAATTATATTTATTATAATTTATAATTAATATCGAAATTCGAGCTGTAGCTGACACTTGCAATTTCCAGTCGTCTCTCATCAGTCATCAGTCATCAGTGGCACATCGCAGTTATCGCCCGACGCACAATATGTCTGTCGCACGATGTAGGTAAAACATGTCTTTAAATATGTCTTTAAATATGTCTTTTACCTACATCGTGGTCTGTCGTCTGACTTTTTCACCATTTTGTGATAACGCTTATCTTCACATAACCAACATCAACCATACCAATATAGAACAATGGTATAAGGAGATAATCACATTATCATTGGCCGCCGAATTTAAATATTTTTATTTAAGTCAGTCGAGTTTTAAGGAAATTAATAATTTAATATAATATTGACCAAAAACGATACAGATTAGACTCAGTACTCACACTCACTTATGTGCGTTTACTTTGCAAAGTACTTCTAAAAGTGCTTAGATTTTCTTCAATAGTACCTTTTCTGATAGGAAAGTGAATCTAGTTGGTACTTTGGGGGGTCAAAAGTAAACATTTTCCAGTAGTTTTCAAAAGTACCGTGAAAAACAAATGGAAAATTAAGGAAAAAACGGGAATTTTTACGCAACATTGATTTTCGATAAAATCGATTTTGGTTTTTGGTGTAAGTCTAAAAAAAATGACGGTAAATACATGAAATTTTTACTGAATGTTTATATAAGCAGTTTCTATATACCATACCGTTTTCAAAATATTTTGACTTATTTTGAGCTGTTTACAGACATTTTAAATTTCCAATCTTTTTGGTTTTTTTTTTTAAAAAATCAATAACATTTTATTTATTCGTTAAAAATTCTTGAAAATGTAATAGAATGCTCCTATAATATGTTATTTCAAAGGTAGATGAAAAATATTAAAAATCTGTAGTCACAATTTTTTTTTCTAAGCATTCAAAGTTGAAATTTTGACAAAATACGTAAAAATGACGAAAATTTGCAAATTATTTAGAGTTAGAAATTCATAAAAATTTTTCTTTTTAAATCTAAGGTTTTAAATTTTAACACAAGATTTAACGTAAGTTTTTCTACTTTTATCAAAAATAAAATATCTAAAAGCAATTAAAAATAAATTTTTATGAGTGTTTTAAGTTCATAATTTTACAACATAGGATATTCACTCGATTTCTCATGTAGCGTTTTTCTTATTTGGTTATAATTCAAAAACGAATAATTGTAGATGCATGAAAATTTCACTAAATGTTTATATTCTCATTTTCACCATTCAATTTTGAAAATATTTTGATTTGTTTTGAGCTGTTTACAGACATTTTTAGTTTTCAATTTTTTTAGTTTTTTTTTTTATAATTGTCAATAAAATTTTATTTGGTGGGCCAAAAAGTCTGAAAATTTAATACAAGCTTTCTTATATATTGTTACAACATCAGTTGAAAAATTTTAAAAATACATAGGCACGATTTTTTTTTATAAGCATTTAAAGTTCGAATTTTGACAAAATTTGTCAAAATCTCGAAAATTATAAATCATTGTAATTAAAAAATTATAAAATGTTCAGTTTTTATAACTAAGTGTTGAAAATTTAAAACAAAAATTCTCATAAATAAATCATACTGTAACCAAAAAATCTAAAAAATATATCAACACATTTATTTTTTACAGACATTTTAATTTCAAATTTAGACAAAATTTCATATTTAAACCAAGAATAATGATTTTAGTTATTTTGATATAATTTAAAAATATTATTTGTTGGTATATGAAACTTTTAGAATATATTGTTATATTTTATATACACGCACTGGTATTCTAAAATATAATTTTTTTGAGAAAAATTAATTTAACCAACTATAGTAAATACTAATGCCTATAATACTAAAATTTATTACTTTATTCACAATAATATCATCAAATACATTTAGACTTAGTAAGATATTATAGACTGACTGACCGTCTTCGCTCAGAATCGTTTTTCTTATATTCAATGATATTATATCATTGGATAAAAATCTAACACAATCCATTACAGTGACTCACTTGTAACTTACTGTGCAGCAAATCCTTGTATCTTTATTATATATGACCTAACACAAATTTTAAGATTTTTGGGTGTCGAATTTTTAACAAGTAGCGAAAAAGTAGAATTACGACTTCTATTACGATCTATACTGAACAAAAATCAAATTGAGGACGATAACGATAATGATCCAGAAGTTTTACCTAACCCTTTTAATCTGATATCTGTGGCTAATGAGTGGTCTGATACTCTGATGATAAAAAAATAGTGTATATTCCGATTTATTTAAAGCGCAAAGGCATTCTATCAATATTTTATTATAAATAAATTATTTAGTGTACCGACGTGTACCAATAATAAATAATAAATATTATTTAGCTTAATAAAGTAAATTCCTTAATGTGATATAAATTTAGTTAAATGAATACGAAAAGTTTTTTTTTAATTGTTCAGGTAAACATAAAATTATATTTACAATACGATATGGATACACAAAATTATATCGTTGCATAACTCTATAAATAATCCTATACCAACATGGAGTCTATTTTGAACTAGCACATACAACATTGTTGCAATTAGGAGGGTGCACAAGTTCCCTGTGCACGCCCAAATTTAAAATGTGCACCCACAAAAAATATAAGCCTTTTCCAAAAAAATCTGTAGGTAACGTAATGTATATTGAGAAAAATAAGTACCTATTATGTGCCCAACTATATACATAATATACAGTTGTTCCAAAAGTCCCGTATCTCCATGGGAAATCAATATATTTCAATTCAATTTTTTTTACAATTATTATGAGTTTGGAAATTCTGATTGAATCGTGGGCCACTAAACCTTGTATAAGGGACCATTAGCTCACTATCTAGTGCGCTATTAGTGCAACCCGGCACTAGAGTAGTTTTATATTAAGTTATAGTTTTGTCATTAAAATTAAAAACAATATTATTGCCAACGTTGCGAAATGCCGAAAAAATGGACTCTCAACAAAATTGTAGCTACAAACCATATTATACCTACAAAGTTCCTTGTTATTAGTTTTATAGATATGAATACTTTGAATAATATTCTATTTTGAAATATGAAATAAAAATGAATGGTCTCATCCAAAGAAGTAAGAAAATTGAAAACTGATGACGATGTCATATACTAATATCTATCATCTATGGCAAACGCCAATCCTGGTCATTCGTCGGAGACGATTCGCAGTTCTAGTAATTTCAATGAACAAAAAAAAAATTAATAGGCCAACAATAAACAGACAAGTCGTTAAACAGTTATTTTGTACCTATACAACATTTATTCATATATATTATTCTGCTCAAGTTAATTTCATAAAATATCTCGATACTATCAGTTCAGAGCGAGATGAAGACGGATGAAGAAATAGCAATTATTTATATGAAATCTGTACTTTAGATAAGGCAATACTATATTCAACCCGAAGAGTCGACATATACGTAAGTTTGATTACCTATTCTTTAGGGGTTTACATTTACTTAAAATTAATATTTATTGCCACGGACAATCTGCTACTCGGGTGACGTAGGTGCAAATTGTACGTGCGGAGCGCGCAATTTATAAAAAACTTAAGCACAGGTGACGACGGCACACGCTGGTCGTAGAATATAATAATAATATAAATATAAAATTTATTATAAATTGTTTTGAACATGCCACACATAGGCGTTCTTATGTCTCGCAAAATAAAAGCTGACAATTAGTTGAAGTATTTTGAAAATTGCATTGTGTAGGTTTGTGTAGTAAAAAATAATGAACAAATACATTATGATGAATTTTGTATTACATTTACAAGGTTTTTTGAAGAAAACATATTTTTATTAATATCTATCAGAAATAAAAAATATTCTTGAATAGCTTAAAATCAAAATAAGCAGGTACGTGGGTAACGCTCTGCTGTACGGAAGGTTACATGTAGTACCTACATTTTTTTTTGATAAAAATATAAAAATGTATAAGAAATCGTGTATTCAATTTTCAAAACTTAGTTATGAAAAAAAAATTAATAATCGAAAATTTTGTACGCCTATAAATAGCACAACATGGGTCAAAATAATTTCTGGTGTATATAAAATGCCTCGTAAAATGCTAACATAAACAGTAAAAATTTCATATATCTACGGACTGTGGTACATTTTTTAGAGTTACCTACACCGAAAACCAAAATCGATTTAGCCGAAAGCCAATT
The DNA here is from genome assembly GCA_027563435.1 of Nasonovia ribisnigri. NCBI lineage: Eukaryota > Metazoa > Arthropoda > Insecta > Hemiptera > Aphididae > Nasonovia > Nasonovia ribisnigri. Next base: position 151,172 of record JANEHU010001825.1, read on the forward strand.
TGCGTAAAAATTCCAGTATTTTTCTTATTTTTTTTTTGTTCATCCCGACATTTGTAATCTACAGGAATTTTTAAATTTAGACTTCCCGAGTGCATCAACTAAATTCAGTTCCCATCGGAAAGATACTGTAGTTAAAAATCAAGCTACAGCCACAAAAAAATAGGTTATAAAAATTGGAAACACACATCACCTAATCACATTCTAATCACACATCATTATAAAATATAAGATATACCCAATACAATTAAAATAAACATATTAAATACCTAATTATTATTAATTTTAAATTAGACAGTGTTCGGCGAAATTGTTAAACATATATTAATTTATGCCGGCAGTACACATTCGCCGAGCCAGCACGAGGGCAGCCGAGTGTGATAGTGAACTAGATGTGCTCGTATCGCCTCGTCTCGCTTCGGCGGCGCTCGGTCTAGTGGCGGTATTTTGAGCCCGAGTCAAAGGATACGAGGCTAGCCGAGACGCGAGCCAGTGAGCACCTAGTCCGGCTAGTCCACACTCGTACATTCTAGAATATTCTAGCCTATTCATTTTTATTTTTTATTATTTAATTATTTCTTCGTGCGTACTTGAATTACTACTTCCTATTTATCTTTCTATCAACTAATTTTTTTGTTGTGTGATTGGTAAAAATCATGTGTGATTGGACAAACGAATTAACGTTTAAGTTTTTGGAGTTGTACCAAAATGAACCTGTGATATGGAACCCTAAGCTTCATCATCACAAAGACAAAAAAAAAGTCAATGATGCGTGGACACGAATAAGCGGAGAATTAGAGTGTTCAATCACAGAACTAAAGAAAAAGAAAGACTCGCTTATGGCTACATTTAGAGGTAATTTACGAAAAAAAAAGCTTCTATTAAATCAGGAGCTGGGGCAAATAATATTTACAAACCAATATGGTTTGCATATGAATATATGGAGTCTTTTCTAGCACAAATTTATGAATGCCAGACAACTATAAATACTCAAGATGATGTAAGTACCTACAATAAATAAAAATATTTTAAGTTCAAATACATTTATAGTTAACAAGTTGACGGTGTTTTTATAGAGCTGTCCTCAAACGCTATGTGTTTGTCCCGTGCGCCGTTGTATTTTTGGACGGATGCTAACATGGGTATATATATATATATATATATATATGGTACTCAATACCTATTAAATCATATTATTCAGTTATATGTTTATTATCATTGATATTTTAACTAAAAAAGTTGAATGAGTATAATATTAATATGAGTTGAATAATTATTTTATATTTACCTTTGTTTTATTTATATTTTTTAGTCAACTTGTTAAATAGATTATAATTTATAATTGAAGTGAAACATCTTTACAAAAGATAGTAAAAAAAGTGTACGAACGCCACAACCACTTTTTTTATAACTCAATAGTCCATATATTTATTTATATTATAAATTATAATAAACGAATTAGGTATTTTATATTACATATTATTGTAAAAGTATGCAGTAAATGCTTCTCGAATCTTAATAGCATTTGTTGTTGGTCGACGAGGTACTACTTCTAAAGACCTAATTGCGCAAGAATCCTGTACGTCCTGCCTCCACAAACACTCTTGATCAAAGTACCGCTGTCATCATACGTATCGAATGTCCCTGGTGGTGCATAAATATGGTTAGAATTACTTTTTCTGATAAAGTTGTGTAGTAATATGCATGTCATAGTCAAAAGTGACACTTTTTCTGGGGTTAAGCCAATAGGTTTTCTAAATACTCGAAATCTTGATGCCAATATCCCAAAAGTGTTTTCAACTAACACACGTGAACTAGATAATTTTTCATTAAATAATCGTTCATCAGATCCAAATTCATGATTTCCGGATAAGGCTTCATGATGTGCGTACTTAGCGCAAAAGCACCGTCACATAAAAAAACATAAGGCAAGGGCTCGCCTGACCCAAGCAAAGGGCACGGTGTTGGTATATTCAAAGTATTTTCCGAAATTCTTTGCCATAATACACTATTCCGTAATACGCCTCCATCACTAATCCTTCCTTGGCTCCCGATGTCAGCGAAAATAAACTGATAATTACTGTCTACTACAGCTAGTACAATGCTGAATGATCTTTTATAATTGAAATAATCCGATTCTGTATTAACAGGGCATTGTATTACAATTATTTCCGTCCATGGCTCCAATGGCATGTGGGAAGTTAGCACGGAATCCTTTTTCCACGTTTAGCCATTCTTCTTTTGTAGACGGCATCTGTAAAAAATAACAGGGTGTCAACAGGGTGACAATTGGAAACCGCTAGGCTGTACAGTCATTTGTAAATGAAAAATCACGGAATCCTTTTTCCACGTTTAGCCATTCTTCTTTTGTAGACGGCATCTGTAAAAAATAACAGGGTGTCAACAGGGTGTCAATTGGAAACCGCTAGGCTGTACAGTCATTTGTAAATGAAAAATCAAAGCATTTATATTGCCCTAAAACGTGTAGGTAGACACACAAAATAAACACTTCATTATAAAATCAATAAATTTATCGCTACATTCAGAATATAATATAATTGTTTTTGATTTGTTTAGTCTTATGTACCTGACGAACAAAGTCAAAGCGTGCAAATTGGCTCTGAAAACGATGAAGAAAATCAAAGTGTGGTAACTGAGGATAGAGCGAATATAATAGAAAATATAATAACAGAGAATACGACTAATACAAGTACAATAGTTCCTGAACAACCAAACCCAACGACTTCACGGCCAAACCCTACAATTCGACGTCGTGGTGCTCCACCTGAGCTTCAAGAGGCAGGAAACCAAATGAAAGAAGCATTAGATATGTTAAAGAATGCAATTACCAAAAGAGCTAGTGCCAAAGAAGATGATGATGAATATGATCTGTTTGGTAAAATGTTGGCGAAAAAAATAAGGAAATTGCCAGAAAATGAACGAGAGGTATTTATGTATGAAATCGAAGGTATGTACATCAACAAATTACGTAATATAAACTCCTTCTCTCCTCATTCAAATGTCTCATCAACTGCAGTAAGATTTGATACAACCATCAACAGATTTTTCGAACCCTACATATCAAAGCAGGCCTCCTTCTAGTTTATCATCATATTCTGAAATGACATATCCAACTTATCCACAAAATTTCTATCAACAATATTGAGTAAAAATATAATTGTTGGTAAGCAAAATACACCTATAACATCTGAAAATTACGATCATCGCATTAATCGTATTGATGAAGAAAACATTATAGCTAAAGCTATTTCAATGTCTGATGAAAACAATCAGTAAACTACAATTATTTCATTGAAAGTACTGACTTATATGAAAAAAAGTTAAACATTATTAAGTATATAATATCATTATTAATTTTTTTGTTGTTAAATATTAATAAATACCTATGTATAAAAAGTTGTAAACGTATTAAAATTTAAAATAAAAAAATATTTAAAAGTTTTAATTAATTTTATAAGAAAATAACTTGTTTTTACCCTGATTTGATCCTTTAGAACTGTATTTAGGGCCGTACAGACTTCAGGAACAATTTTAGATATAACTTCGCTGGACACTTTGAATAAAAAGTGGAGACTTTTAAAACTATCACCTGTGGCCAAATATCTTAAGGTAATCGCAAGGCGCAATTTAGCAGGTATTGCCAATCTCCAATGTGTATCTTTTTTTGAAATGATCGGTGACACTTTACTTAAGAAGTATTCAAAATCTGAGTGAGTCAAGCGAGTTAGATTTTCGAATTCCCCGGAAGGCTCAAAAATTAACTCTGAAAACTGATTTTCAATAGTTTGTCTGCAACAAATACATTTAAATACTTAACATAATTTTAAAATTAAATAGTACTATATATATTATACTAAAGTTAATAATTATTCTTACCAAATAAATAAATTAATCAAAATAAATAAATCTTTAAGGAGGTCTGTTACCCAAGCACTACCTTGTTTGAAAATAAATTTAAAATTTAAAAAAAAAGGTTTTTATTACCATATTGGTCACTAGGGTATATTTGGGGGTAATGGAGCTGCTACAAGATACTTTAAGTTTGTCGATATATTTTTATATACTTACATTGTTCTATTTCGATGAATACTTTTCATCCGCCATCTTCTTTTTTTCCAAGGCTTCTTGATTTTCTTTTTATAAAATACGTTAACGTAATTATGGTACGCAAATGCACAATAGGCTGTAGCAGCGGCCACCTCGACAGCGTCCATGTTCACTCAAAAGTCAAAACACTCAAAACTAAAGTATGCAAGTGCCTGTAAGCCGAGCCGAGTGTCTACTGCGTGCACTCGCGCTTCCTCGCCGAGACTATCTCGGCGAATGTGTACTGCCGGCATTATAAATAAAGTTGGTTTTATAGTCGGTATATTATGTACTGTCAATTTGATGTGTTTATTATAAACCTGTAAATAAACTCTAAAAACCAGAAATTACATTTATTTATAATCACAGTTATTTACTTAGATTCATAAAAATAAATATGCCTTTATTCTACTAATATCTATACTCTATTCAAAATGAGATGATGACTCGGCGGCGACCAGTTTTGGTCAGCCGCCGGTCATATTCCCTCCACAAGCATCGATCACGTGACCGAAGCAACGGTAGGGATGTGTCGCGCAAGACGTGGATGTGCGTGTGTGCGTCATGTTAAAAAATACGCGCAATACATTTTAAATTATCCACACACATCGGCAGTCGATTCTAGACTAATTAAAGCTCCCATCCGCGGCGGCGCGTCAAGCGCTACTACGGAACAAAAGCCACGCCCATGCGCACAACTTGGCCGCCGAGTCATCATCTCATTTTGAATAGACTTATATACACCATAAAATTGTTCATAAACACGGAACTCTTTGATGTAAAAAGTTGCATTTTATTAGATCTGTGGATTTATCATATTGACGAATAATATCATTTATATAGGTATTCTATGGCAATTGTCAAAGTCGACGCGAGAGACACAGTCGAAGAAAAATTCTACAATTTTAACAAACGAAACTGACATGAACAAAAAATATACTGCGTTTCGTATCGTTTTATTTTTCACAAATCACAATATTTTCAGATATATATCTGGAGCGTTTTCAGAGTGACGTCGTAGGTATAGCAGTGCACACGTCACGGATTCCGACGCTATTAAAATAAAAATTATTATTAAATTTATAACATTAAATATTTAAGTCATACAATAAATGTACAATGTACCTATACATAAAATGAAAATAGTTAGCATACCTATTTATTGAACTTTGTAAATACACAATAATTTAAGTAGGTGTGATGTGTGAAAATAAAGATTCTAAATTAATATCATTGTGATATAAATAATCAATAGGTATTATAATCGTAAATACTAAATTATGAAAAATAACTAAAAATAATATACGTATGATATTATAATTATAGGTACTTACCTAAAGATGAGTTTATTTTTTTTATGCAAACTTGAATTACACCTCGACGTGAAAACTGATCTAAATTAAAATCGTTACACTAAGTCGGAGTCTCGGAGGTCTAAAACAGCAATGAATACGAAAATACGAAACAAGAACTATTGCACTTTTGCACTTGCACTCAGCACTGCGACTAGCGGGAAGCGGCACATTGCCTACCGAAGTCCGAAACAAAGAAAAATAATCTCGACGAGTTCCTAGTACTGTATTTCCTTTACTTTCTGATTCCTATAGGTACTCATCGACCTACCGAGAAATACTTATTTTCGCTAATGCATTTATGGAGGTTTGAGATTTACATTGCAAGCGAGTGGCTGCAACTGGCACCAAGTTATTATGGTCGCCCATGTACAATGTATATAGACAAAGAAAATAATGCCCATATACAACAAACATACTAACATGGTTGATATAACTTTCGGAAATATTTAGTGTACATATTTATTTGGACAGTTTAACTATAACTAAAACTACATTGTATTTTTCCCCAAACAGGCATAGTTATAACCAATATATTATGGTAATTTCAACTATTATATTTTTACCCATTTACCATACCAAAATTATTTTTTTCCGTGCGTGTAAAAAAACGCTTAGTAAAAAAAAATAATAAATACAAATGCTATAATAAATGTGTGATATATGGTGAAATCCAAGTAAATGGTCTAATGTGTAAAATGTATATAATATAAGTAATTAATTCAAATTTAATAAAATTGGTTATTTATATTAATTTAGAATAATATGAATTATTTTAACTAAAATTGATCCAAATTTAGTTTACTTGGCTGGAAGATTCAGTCTAAAAATGTATAGCCTATAGTAATAAGTTAATGTAATAAATAATGCAGACCTCATTGAAATAAATAAATTTGTTTCCGGCCAAGTATACTAAATGTGGATCAATTTTAGTTAAAATAATTCATAGTATAAATTAGTATAAATAACCAATTTTATTAAATTTGAATTAATTATTTATATATAAATTTTACACATTAGACCATTTACTTAGATTCCACCATATATCACACATTTTATAGCATTTATATATATATTTTTTTTTTACTTAGCGTTTTTTTACACGGAGTTGACGGAGTGTTTTTGTTGGGATATTATAATGGGTTCACCGTTGCTGCTCTACTGGCCACTGTCCGCCCGCCTTCTACACTCGCTTGTTTGAGCTCGTGTCTCGTGCCAGTGTTTGTATTATACTATAATCGTTAATCGTCGCAGATCTCAATTGAATAATCGATAATAATTAATACAATTTTTCACATGCATTTGAGCATAGTCGCATAGAGCATATTCACATTATAGTCTGTTCTTTAATTTGTTGTGTTCAGTCTTCAGAGGCCAGTGTTAATAGTGATAGTATACATAATTATTAAATATAATAATATTATGATGTCTACGAAGCAACCGCTGAAGAGCCGTAAAGTACCTAAGTTTTTACATTATTTAATTATGTAATTTAAATTGAATAACACAAGTTTTTTACCATTACCACGTAGAACCGGACGTATAAGTGATGGGTTATTGTTTTGTTTACCGAATCAAATGATTACAGTGTTGTACCTATTAATTGGCTAATTTACCAACAGCGTTGGAGCTAACACAGTTAAACATTTCAGTAGTTGAACTTTGTCGATGGCCTCCATTTCATGTTACTAGTGTTGAACTAGCAAACGCTGATGATCCAGAAGATTTATGGGGTTTATTCAAAATTAAAATTTTGTCCGGTAAAATATATGGTAGGTACTTTGTAAATAGTTTTAAAACATTATATTAGGTTTGATTAATAATAAAAACAAGTACAATAAACTTGATACCTATCTGATATTACTTTATAATTCAAATTGTACTTAATTGTATTTGTTTACTTTGCAAATTTCAAAGAAGCCTGGCATCAACGTGTGGAGATTGAAATTTCTGCTACAGAAAATTAATCTGAAGTACTCATAAGGAAAAAGAAAAACCATCAAAGAAGTTCATCTGAAGATGACAGTGACTTTGAAGGTATGCCTACTATTTTTATACTTCTTTAGAAATTAGGTATTCATTTATTTTTTATTTAGATTGTAACATATCAGTAACATACAAAAATTTACAATTGAATGACCAAATTTCTTTTCATTTTGATGCGTAAATTAATATTTAATTGATAGCAGCCAATACTTCAGGTTGAAAATACTGATGGAATACAGTCATTCAAACCATATGAACCATTTAGTGTTCCTAATACCTCCTAATACCTTGTTATTCAGAGTCTTAATAGCTTGTACCTTCAGCTTACAATCATCACATTAAATCATTCAAACAAAATATATTATTATTCTTTTTATATTATTATCATTAATTTTATTTTGTAAAGTACATTTTTAACTGTATACCTATTATTTTATAATAATTTAATATAGTATACTATATAATATATTATTATATGTATACAATTTTTATATTAATAATATTGATTGTTTTTTGTATTTATATATAATTTTTATTATTCAATCATTTTATTTCATTTTGTATTAATCTGATATAGTAAACCTTTGCAAATTAACAGATTTAAATCATTTAGACAAATTATATTCTTTTGTTTAATATATATTATCATCTATGTTATTTTGTAAAGTATATTTTTAACTATATACCTATTATTTTATAATAATTTAATATACTATACTATATATTTTATTATATATATATTATCATTCACTTTTTTATACTAAGATTGGTTGTTTTTTTGTATTTATATATAATTTTTATTATTCAATCATTTTATTTCATTTTATATTAATACAATATAAGATAATTTTGCAATTAACAGATTTAAATTGTTCAAACAAATTATATAATTTTTTTTTTTATTATACAGGGTGGTTCACGGGAATAGGGACAAAAACAAATAGATATAACTCATGATGTTTTAGACGTACAATTATTTTATTAATATTTTATCATACACAAATAAGTGCCATTTTTTTCAGTCGATCGTAAACGCTTAGGCCGGGCGCACATTGAGACGCAGCGCAACGCAGGGTAGGTTAAGTTAGGCAGGGCAGATTTAACTGCGTCGACTCTATGACCGCACATTGAACGCAGTTTCGTGTCATCTTTGTATACAATTGGTCATATAACATACAAATATGGATGAACTACACGATCTAAATTACAAACTAGACCTAAGTTCAGAGTCTGATTCAGATGAAGAAATGAACGAACTTTTACTTTTGTATTCACTATCAAAACGAAATAAATCTATATGGAAAAGCGCGTACATGAAGAAAAGAAAAAGTCACGGTGAATTTATTCTGACATCGGAATTTTCCGATAAACAGTTCACCAATTACTTCCGTTTGAATCGAAACCAATTTAATGAAGTCCTAAGTATTGCCAATGATAAAATTTATTCAGTAGGATGTAATGCTCAAAAACCAATTGATCCCGAAGAAAAACTCGCTGTATTTTTAAGGTAAGTTATAATTTTTATAAAATAGCGACCTGCTTATAAAAAAATATTATTATAGTATAAAAATCAGGACTTATATGTAATTGTACATAGTAATTTTAAACTTAACAACTTTAACAAAATATTTTTTAACATAAAGTTTAACATTAAACATAAAATTTTAAATTTTGATACAACTTTTGCATAACTTTGCAATAAAAATAAAGAAATTATAATTTAAAAAAAAATTTTAAATTAGTTTTGAAAATTTGTATAAAACTGTCTTATGTCACTCCGATTTTCACAAGACTGTGTATCCATAGAGCTGTTGGACATAAAACTTTCATGAGAACTAGAAGAGTCTCCTATGAATTGCCACGTGGAAGTAGACTGAGTTTGTCCGTCTAAATGATGTTGAAATGAAGTGTTCGGGATATTCAAAAGAGCTGCCTCAGCTTCCGAAACGGTCTCAAATATTTTATTTTTTACTCTGAGTTGAGATGCTGGTGGAAGTTTTTGCGTAGTGTGATACATTGACAAAAAAAAATGATAAAGTGGATCAGTCAAAGGTATTGAGTCCTCCAACTTTTTACGCTCAATCGCCCTTGCTTTTGCCCTATGTTCACGATTTATAATAGATTGCTGGATTAAGTTGCCTATGTCATTTTTTTTAATTTTTTTATTCTGTGGCTCTTTGAAAACTGTATCTCTATCTTCATTGCATTCAATAGATACGTCATTTTCATTTTCCACGACTGATGATTCCTGATAATTATTTTCTGACACCTCACTGACCTCTGGGTCTTCAATGGCATTTTGCATTGGAGTAGCTGAGTCTTCATCCCCACTATCTACCAAATTGGCCTCCCTTTTTCTATTTGTCATGTATGGCAATAAAAATGACATTTGTTTTTGAAATTTCCATTGCTTAATTGTATCAGCAGCAGCTCCACTTTTGAAACTTTTTTTTTGTCTTCTAAGTGCATCTCGATGACAACACCTTAATTTTGTCCATGTATCTTTTGCAAGTTCACCTGTTAGATAATTTAAATTGACCAACTATTTTTAGATTCTAAACGAAACTTTAGCCTAGGATTTATATCATATTTATATTGTTATTAAATACAGTAGCATGCAGTATCGAAGTTGAATTAATAATTGAATACCTAATCTTTATATTCAATATGGTAAAATCTTGTATTAAATTATCAACAATAATTATTGAAAATCGTTTGCGAATAATTCTTTTTATTCTTACGCGATTTCGTAAAAATTTAAAATTCAAATGTTCATAACATTTTTGAATTTTCTTAATTTTAATCAAAATTTGAACTTCAAATCAAGACTTAAATCACAAAAAAAAAATGAAATTGTTTACTGTCATAAGAAATGTAAACGTTAAGTAAATTTTAACGTTTTTAAAATTCTTTTAAATTTCTGTTGAACGTTATGAACAATTTAAACTTTATGAAAATTTAGCGTTATACATGTAAGGAGCCTCGTATTAAATTTTAAAGATTTTTTACTAAGTGAAAAGTTTTTATCGACAATAATATTTAAAAAATGTTATTCTAAATATATTTTAGATTTATGTCAGTTTAGAATTTAATATTCATAAATTTACAGGTATTTGGCCTCGGGAGACAGTTATAAAAGTATTGCTTACAGCTACAGGATGGGTGATCGAACTGTGTCTAAAATTGTAAATGAAGTAGCACTCGCAGTATGGGACACTATGCAACCTTTGTATTTACCACAACCTACAATAGAAATGTGGAAGTCAGTTGCGCTTGAATTTGAACAGCAATGGCAATTTCCACACTGTATTGGTGCTTTGGATGGCAAACATGTCGTGATTAAAAAACCACCAAAAAGTGGTACATCATTCTTCAATTATAAGCAGACTTTTTCATTGGTACTAATGGCTCTTGTTGACGCAAACTATAAATTTATAAGTGTTGATGTTGGATCAATGGGAAGATTTAGTGATGCCAATATTTTTACGAGCAGTGTGTTGGCAAAAAAAATGAACAGACAATCTTTACAAATTCCACCACCAGAATTTTTACCTGTATTTCAACAACCGTTGCCATATGTTTTTGTAGCGGACGAAGCATTTCCATTATCGGAAAATTTAATGAGACCTTATCCGAAAAAAAGTGTTGTAGGAAATATGAAAAATAAAATTTTTAATTACAGACTTTCACGAGCACGACAAACAGTAGAATGTACTTTTGGTATATTAGCGTCCCGTTTTCGCGTTTTTCGAAAACCATTTGAAATTAAAGTAGAAAGTGTTGACAATGTTGTCAAAGCGGCTTGTGTGTTACACAATTATTTGCGAAAAGAAACGATCATTTCAAATAATATAACAGAGGAAATTGGTGAAATGCCGGATACTCAGTTACTTCCATTGGCCAACAACAATTGTAGAACAGGATCTAACGCTTTTTTTGTGAGACAAAAGTATACAGATTACTTTAATACAGTAGGAAGTGTACCTTGGCAAGTAGACAGTGTAGCTAGAGGAAAGTACTGACAATTTTTTTTTTGAATTTTGTATTTTATATGATACTATAATAACCACAATAAATAACTCTTTTCATTATTTTCTAAATATTTCAAATTTTTATATATTATATCATAGGGAAATGTGAATACAAATAAAATAAATTAAAATGGTTTAATATTGAATTAAAACCATGTTGTTGTTATTTTAAAACTAGTCACCCGAGTGATTTTCCATGATTCCATCGGTTATCGGTAAATGAAACGATTTAATATTTATAATATTATTATTTATAAATAATCACGTTTATTTTTGATATTATCTAGTATAAAAATAGAATTTGGACAATTTAGTCTTGTATCTAAGTATCTTACATGTAATTGTAATTTTTTTTTTAATTTTCTAATTACAAGTACCTACCTACAGTAAATTATTAATTATTATTTTATATCATATTGAATTACTACAATAACTACTTACTTATTACTACTTACCATTTTTTAATTCAAGTTCATCAGCAATTTTGTCCCATAAATCATTTTTTAGTTTAGTTTTCATATAATCAGCATGGCTAGTGTCATATAATATTTTGTGTGGACGAACGGCTTCAATTAATTTTTCCTCCATTGTAGGTATTAAATTATATTCAAATAAAATTAAATGAAAATTTATTATTTTATGGAAAACTGTTTGACACGTTCGCAGTAAACTGTGTCGCGAACACTACGTGACGCAGGCCAACATAGGCACAGCACTGCTCTGCCCTGCCCTGCCTCCCAATATGCGCCAATAAGTTTTAACTAATAGATTACAGAAAACTACGCTGCACTGCCCTACGCTGCGCTGCGTCACCTGCGTCTCAATGTGCGCCCGGCCTTATCGTGAGCAGACGTGCACGACGTCCGTCCGTTATCGCTATTCGCTAATGGCGTTCTATTCCCAGTTCAAATATGTCCCGTAATACCCCAAAACGTAATCTATCATCATCGTCTACTAAAGACTGCGAAAAAAAAAGCAAAATATTTGTTACACCCAACAGATACGCCTCTCTCTCCGAAGATGCCGATTCTCCTCCGGAGGTGTTCAGCCCTCCACCCGTCAATTTGTCATCTCAGGATCAGCTCAATATACCGTCGGCCAACATGGAATCACCCTCTCCGACCAAAGTTCAGTCACCTCCCTTTTACGTAAGTGAAGGATACGAAATCTCCACGCTCAAAAGCGCTCTATTTGATATAACCGAATCGTCGAGAATTCTATTTAAATCAACTCCTAAATATCTTATTATCCAGGCCAGCACCGTAGTTGCCTGGAACACTATTTTTAAATACCTAGCCGAAAACGAGCAGGTCAAATTCCATACTCACTCGCCCAAGCCATTAAAACCGTACAGTGTATTTATCAGACACCTCCACCCATCTACGCCCGTTGAAGACATACAAGCCTACATCACAGATAAAGGTTATGGTAAAGGTATAAAGGTATAAAGGTATGAAGTAATTCAGGTTACCAACATTTTACACCGTATCAACAAAAATGCGTTGCCTCTTTTTCGTATCGATCTAAAACCTGCAACCAATAATAGCGACATTCTCAATCTGGACTCGATGTTGCACACCAAAATTAAAACTGAACTACCAAAAAAAAAAACATGCCCCTCCTCAATGCAAGTCATGCCAGGCTTACTTTCATACAAGTAATTTTTGTCACAATAACCCCCGTTGCGTCAAATACGGAGATAACCACTTATCCTTCGAATGCTCAAAACCACCTACCACTCCCGCGAAATGCGCATTATGCTCAGGACCACACACAGCCTCCTACAAGGGCTGTCCCGTGTACAAAAATATTATCAAAAACCAAGCCAACCTCAAAGCAATAAAATATAATGAATTTCTCAAACATAAGAAACGTTCCCAGCCGATTCAACAAAAATCAAATTATTTAAATCCGAATACTGTTTCTACGCTCCCCCCTCTCCAAATTCCTCCTCATCTTCCCGAAGCTTCGTATGCCTCCATCACCAATTCCAATAATAGTTTATCACATAATAATTTCCCAAATGATAACTTGTTAGCTAAGTTTATCACAGAACTCTCCGCTCTTATAAATCCACTTATTTCCCTCCTCACCACTTCGTAAAGAAGTGAGAAAAAAAATATTAAGGCACCTGCAGGTTGTTTAGGTTTAAAAAATTAATTTCATAATATCTACAACATTTTAATTCGTAAAAAAAATTGGAAGAGTAACGTGGAAGCCCGCAGGCAATTACTTTTTAAGGAGTGAGAAAAAATGTAGAAAAAATATCAAGGTTTAAATTGAGTAAAAAAAAATTTGAAGGGGTATGTGGGAGCCCGCAGGCAATTACTTTTTAAGGGATGAGAAAAAAATGTACATGACACCAGGTTCTCGATGTTTAAAAAATTTTTTTTTAAATATCTATACCTAAGATTGAAAATGATGAAAAAAAAATGAAGGGGAATGTGGGAGCCCACAGGCAAATAATTTTTAAGGAGCAAGAAAAAATGTTTAGAAATTATTATGGTACTAGGTTGGTGTTACGGTATTTAAAGTTATTAATTATACTGGTACAACGCTGCCTGGCCGTCATTAAGGACGTGGTAAAATATTATTATAAATAGTTAGGTTATGATATCTTACCCTACCCTTACCTAACCTAAACTCACTTTAAGAATAATATTTAAATATTTTCTTTCATTCATATTTTTACAATATCGAATACTTTGATAGTTAGTTGAGAAAGATCAATGCACAGCTCATGACCAATGATAATAGTTGTCTATCATCACCATAGCTTCAACTAACTATAGGTTTACATAACTAACTTTCTTATGACTTATTAGGACACTTTGAATAAAAAGATACTGAGTTGGTTGCCGAACTTAAGTGTTTTTTTTATCAAGTTGAGCCGTTGGTTGCTGACATCTTAATACTTAGATCATATACTATGGATGAAGACATGCCCAGCTCAATTTTGAAAACAATTTTAAGCACATATAAACGACGAGTCTCTGACATTTTTTTTGGTCCATATCAATTCACATTATTAAATTTGGGTGATGTCTCTTCGCACATGTATCTTAGTCAGAGACCATTGTCACTAATATATGCTACTGCAGATTATTGGGATAAGGGCCCATTCATAGTATATGATCTAAGGTTGACACAATAACTGTGATAACATCTTGAAAGTATGATTGGATATAAATTGCAAAAGTAATATATATTAATAATTTATTAGCATGCATGTATTGTCCCCGTCTTACAAGTGGGTATCAATATTTCAGCAGATCATATAATTTTTAATATTGGAGATTTTATTATTTTTTAAAACTAACAATTTCAATGATAACTGCTGAACTAATGTTTGATATTTTTTACACTTGTAAGACACATTTGGTTAGGCAATACATTTTTTAAGCAACATTTTTTTTTAGCTTCATATGGTTTTTAAAATACTAGGAAAGTTTTGAGATTTGGAGCAACTTTATAACGTATACAAATAATTTTATTTTGGACATATTGAAGCATTGTCTGGAGGGTGTTCTTTTTGGTCAATCCAGTGTGCAAAAATATATTTTTACTTATAATACAAAAGCGCATCTCTGTCACCATCCTCTGATATTAAAATCGCAGATTCTCAACAGAAAAATTATATTTAAGACAAAATTATAAATCAAATCATTACAGTCTCTCTTTTGTAACAATATTTCTGATTTCATTGATTTTCAGCATTTGACAGTTAGGGAAAATAGAAGAAGATATCGTTTGCACAAGTTTGTGACTGACACAATCATACTTTTTAGATATTTGCCTAATATTTTAAAATAAGTGTGTTTATGTGTGGCATGGATTTGTTGCTGAAATTCCCGGGTGGTCACCCATCCGGCAGATAGCAACACCGGCCGATACGTACACTCAGAGCGTTTCTTCGTTTTGAGCGTGGCCCCGCACCACTTTATTTTTTTTAGAGACAACAGTCCCTCGACGTCTCGACCTAGTAAGGCGATACGTACACTCAGAGCGTTTCCTAGTTTTGAGCGTGGCCCCGCACCACTATATTTTTTTTAATAGACTCTTTTCGATAAATGTGAAATACTCAATCAATTTAGGTACTAAAGATTAATATTTTGCAGACGGCATAATTTGAAAGAGAGACTGTGTGAACACTGTGAACTGTGCAGTAATATAATATTGTCGTTATAAATAATCTTCATCAACTTTAATAAGTCAATATTATCTTAGTTAAAAATCTATTATCTTACGAGACTTGTTTCATAAGAAGATTCACCACCACTCCAGATAGTACTTCTCACCAATATTATTGATTTGGATTTAGTGTACCTAATACTATAAATAGTTGCTTCCAATCATGTAACACCGTTTTATAGTGCTTAACCACGGTTTTTCTCTTATCCCAAATAAATTACTGGTTATTTGATTTAATTTTATAAATGCCTTTATGTAGAATGTTATCATTCATTAAATGTAAACAACATCTATTGTGTTAATTTCATTCATTTCAATTAACAATACCTAATAAATAAACCGGGCAAGTGCGAGTTGGACTCGCGCACAGAGGGTTCCGTACAAACCTGTAGGTATATAAGTAAAAGTTATTTTTATTTTTATTGCAAAATGAAATTTATAACATAAAAATATGGAAAGCTGGAGGATCATAAATTAATGACAAAGGTATCTTTATCGTTCCAGTAATCCTTCATTTTATATTAACATCTATCATTTATTTTATAATATAACAAGGGCAAGCTTTTTTATCAAAGTTATTTATTTACAGTTTTTTAGTCACTATTTAGAAATCTGGTACAAAAATGTTAATTAAGAATTAAATTTGAACCAGATTTGTAAATGGTGACTGAAAAAGTTATGATTAGTACCACATTGAACATTGAAGTTCGAAAAAACGTTATCTATAGTTGTACTACTTCGTGTAGTGCTAGTGTTTATTAACGGAAACATGTTTAGGGATGAAAAAAATGTGGAAATTCCATTTTGGGGATTCATTCTAAAATCGATATTGAAGTCTCCCACAGCAATCAGACGAGAACATGATGTATACCTATTGAGGTTGTTGTCGTATATTGCTGTATTTATGCATTCTATTGCAACATTAATTGGACATTGTGGTGACCTATATACAGTTATCACTCTGACATTAAACATTTCAAAATGCAAGCATTCACAATGGCCGTTTGCAGCGCCTGGGTTATTTAAATAATATTTTTTACATGATCCATCTGTCACGGCATCTTTGAGACTGCGACGTACATACGCGATAGATCCCCAACCTGGATTTGCATTAGATATAGCTGGACCATCGGATTGCGTTGACATAAAAGTTTGATTTTGTTACAGTTTAAAGGTATTATAGACTTAAGTATTTAATATGAATTTTAATTTAATACCTCAACGCGTTCATGAGATAAGGAGTAGTAACTTGAAATTTTCAAAATTGTCAAAAATATTTTTCAAAAATATTTTTTTTTTTTATATGATGAAACTAAAAATTTACGGTTTTCGTAATTTTTCCTATATCTGTACTATATGACGTGACTTCGTACGAAATTTCAAGATTCTAAGTTCACGGGAAGTACCCTGTAGGTTTTGATTCCCGTGCGAGTTTCGAAAATTTGCGGAAATTTGCGGCCTAAATGGCTGTATCTTTTGATTGCGTTGGCTTAGAAGGTTGATTTTTCTACAGCTTCCAGGGACAGTAGACCTGAGTATCATATACAAATTTCAGTTTGATACCTCCACGCGTTCCTGAGAAAAACGCTCTTGACAGACGGACGGACGGACGGACAACAAAGTGATGTTATAAGGGTTCCGTTTTTTTCTTTTGAAGTACGGAACCCTAAAAAGAAAACTACTGAAAAAAAATAGGTACATACCCCGTGTCCGAATCAAAATCTGATCAACAACTTAGTCTTCGAAATGCTGCAACGTTTACACATTTCAGTCTGCTTATGATAATACATTATTATTCCTAGTTGGCCAATTTTCATTGACAAATACCATCTCTGAAATAACACGCAGCCTGCAATGAAATGTTCAACAATATTCTTATGACCTACACGTTACACATATTATATATTGTATACCTACATAATGTTTAAATTATATTATACCTACCTAACTATTATATTAGGTGTTGGTTTGTATTTTAGATTGATATTACAATTACTTGTTTTTTTTTTAAATTTTAAATTAATTTTTTTAGTATCATTTGTCACTATTTGGGACAGTAAATATGTATCGATTTTCTTCAACATCATCTTCAAAAGATACTTTGGGTTGTCAAAAGTAAAAACTATCCGAAATATAACTAAGACTTTAATATTAACAGTAATCTTGTATAATTTGGTTATAAATTAGAATCGACTACTGTTTCTAGCTTCTATTACAATATTAATTTATACACCTTGCGCCAGTGACCCTAGACATAATGTAGGTACCTAATAAAACTGAAACCAGTGATACCTGATTGTTTAATTAAACGGGATTAAACGTATTATGCTTCTACAGTTCTACATCACCCAGTTAATAGATTGTCCGTAGAAATAAATATTTAATTTAACTTTAAAAAGTCAATTTTAGACCCAAATAAATATAAAATAAACTTACATTTAAACATGGATTCTTTCAGCATTCGTCGGAATCCGTGACGTGTGCACTCTAGCTACGACGTCACTCTGAAAACGCTCCAGATACATATCTGAAAATATTGTGATTTGTGAAAAATAAAACCATACGAAACGCAGTATATTTTTTGTTCATGTCAGTTTCGCTTATGAACATTTTACAATTTTTAATTGACTGTGACTTCCGCAACGACTTTGACAATTGCCATAGAATATAAATGATAGATATTATAATATTATACGTCAATATGATGAATAATCCACAGATCTAATAAAATACAACTTTTTACATCAAAAAGTTCCGTGTTAGGGAACAATTTGATGGTGTATAGATATTAGTAGCATAAAGGCATATTTATTTTTATGAATCTTTAAGTAAATAACTGTGATTATAAATAAATGTAATTTCTGGTTTTTTTAGAATTTATTTACAGGTTTATAATAAACACATCAAATTGACAGTACATATACCGACTTTATAACCCACTTTATTTATAAAATATATGTTTAACAATTTCTCCGAACACTGTCTAATTTAAAATTAATAATAATTATAATAGGTATTTAATATGTTTATTTTAATTGTATTGGGTATATCTTATATTTTATAATGATGTGTGATTAGAATGTGATTAGATGAAGACATGAAGTGTGTTTCCAATTTTTATAAACTATTTTTTTGTGTCTGTAGCCTTGATTTTTAACTTCAGTATCTTTCCGATGGGAAAGTAAATTTAGTTGAAGCATTCGGGAAGTCTAAATTTAAAATTCTCAGTAGATTACAAATGTTGGGATGAACAAAAAAAAAATAAGAAAAATACTGGAATTTTTACGCAAAATTGGCTTTCGGCAAAATCAATTTTGGTTTTCGGTGTAGGTAACTCTCTAAAAAATGTACTGTAGTCAGTAGATATATGAAATTTTTACTGAACGTTTATATTAGCATATCATATTATACACCAGAAATTATTTTGACCAATGTTGTGCTATGTGCTATTTATAGGCATACAAAAATTTCGATTTTTAATTTTTTTTTTTTATAACTAAGATTTGAAAATTGAATACACGATTTCTTACAAATTTTTATATTTTTATCAAAAAAAATGTAGGTACTATCTGAAATTATTATTTTTAGAAATGTCTAAAGTTTATTTTTATACACAAATATGATAGTATTCAATATTATGCAAAGAATGTAATTTTCAATTCGTCTAAATATAATGTCTTAAAAATAACAATATAAAAATATATCCTAGTCTGACAAGCCGTCGCCGCTCTAAATTGTTTTTCGTATAAAATTATATTACCTGCCTATAGGTACCTACAACATAGGTAATTGAGTTCAAATTTAACACCATCTATTACAGTGTCCCCCTTGTAACCTTCCGTTCAGCAGAGCGTCGCCCACGTACCCACTTATTTTGATTTTAAGCTATTCAAGAATATTTTAAATTTCCTCAGTTTATTTCCGATAGATATTAATAAAAATATGTTTTCTTCAAAAAACCTTGTAAATGTAATACAAAATTCATCATAATGTATTTGTTCATTATTTGTTTCTATACAACCTACACAATGCAATTTTCTAAATACTAACTAATTTTCAGATTTTATTTTGCGAGACATAAGAACGCCTATGTGTGGCATGTTCAAAACAATTTATAATTAATTTTATAAATATATTATTATTATATTCTACGACCAGCGTGTGCCGTCGTCACCTGTGCTTACGTTTTATATAAATTGCGCACGTAAAATTTGCATCTACGTCACCCGAGTAGCAGATTGTCCATGGCAATAAATATTAATTTTAAGACTAAAAAGTAAATGTAAGCCCCTAAAGAATAGGTAATCAAACTTACGTATATGTCGACTCTTCGAGTTGAATATAGTTGTGCCATATCTATATAGAGTACAGATTCCATATCAAGGAACTGCTATTTCTTCATCCGTCTTCATCTCGCACTGAACTGATAGTATCGAGATATTTTATGAAATTAACTTGAGCAGAACGAAATATATGAATAAAATATGTTGTATAGGTACAAAATTATTATTTAACGACTTGCGTCTGTTAATTGTTGGCTTATTAATTTTTATTTGTTCATTGAAATTATTAGAACTGCGAATCGTCTCCGACGAATGACCAGGATTGGCGTTTGCCATAGATGATAGATATTACAATATGACAGCGCCATCAGTTTTCAAGTTTTTTACTTCTCTGGATGAGACCATTAATTTTTATTTTATAATTCAAAATAGAATATTATTCAGAGTAATCAAATCTATAAAACTAATAACAAGGAACTCTCAAGATGGCGCTAGTAATGCTAGAAGGCGAAATACCCCGTTCTCCGCTTATTCTATAACATTTCATAGTCAACCTCCTAACCATAGACCTATAAACTCAAGGTTAATATAAATCTATTTATATTAACCTTGCTATAAACTAAGTTTATAGGTCTATGCTCCTAACACCCCTTTTATTTTTACAGTTGGTCACTCTGACTGTCGGAGTAAAATTGGTTTTTATCATTTGTCGGAGAACGGCCCTCGTCCGCCCACAACTTTGTCGTGTCCTATATTATATGTGATTATATCCATATTGTTCTGTGGCTTATATTCTTAGTCCGTGATAATAATAATAATAATAATAATTGATTAAAACATAATATTTACTGACGTCTGACAACTACAAGCTGATAACAGCCTACAACAACTATAGTTTACGGTCGGTTCACAAAATCACAATAAATTGTACTGTCAGCGTCCTCCACAGACCGTACTGTCTTGTGTAATGTGTTTTTCTGTGGCCGTACTTAGTAGTTAATACCGTGACTTAAGATATTATTATATTTTATACTATATTTCTTAATTTGTGGCTGAAACCATAAAACCCAAGGACAGTATCCAACGTTGTTGCGGCTTGTGTGGAACACGATCTCTTATCGCATCGATCCGGCGGCTGCTCGCGTTTACAATGAGAACGTATTAGATTTATTTTCCAAAACCCAAATTTGAGGTAACTACTTAATTATAATTTAATAATATTACATTCACATAGAACGTGGTTGAGAAAAACAAATTGTACAATAAAAACATCATTGCATCGAGCAGTAAACATATTCTAATGTTTGTAGTAAAATTGATCGATGGTGATTTAGATCAGCGATTCCCATAGTGTGTTTCGCGGAATCTTATAGGGTTCTGTGGGACAATCTCAAGGGTTCCGCCAGATGTATGTGAATATTGAGAAAATTATTTTATATTATATTTAGAAACAAAAGTTCACCTAAATAATAGTAACTATAGTATAATCATATACGCTGTGGTATAATATTGCAATAAAGTATTATTTTTATAGACATTCGAGTTTCACAAAACACGTAACTTTTTCCTAAGGGTTCTATGGTCGTTAAAGTTTGGGAACCACTAATTTAGATAATATAATATGCATGCATGACATTGTACCTTAGATCATATTATACAAGTATAAGTACCTAAGATATTTGTGATCTTATTTTATTAACAACCTACCTATCTATTATTTGGTATCGCAATACCAGCATCGGTCCTAGAGTTGATCAACTTGATTGATAAGTGGTCCTTAAATTGGGAATATTATCTGTGTTTTAGCGTCGTTTCATTTTACATTTTACTTTTTAACTACAGTGGTTAGTGGAACATCGGTATCTCAAAGTCTCAAGGGACGAAAAAAAAATTAGATGTATAAAAACTTACGGAGACCATTTAAAATATTTGTAATATAAAATATGAATGATTGGGACGGGAAAAATATTTTGATAAACAGAAACTTTGAGTTACCAAGGTTCTACTGTATTAAGTAGGTACATAGGTATCTATTGTGTACCTACTGAACGTTTAAAATAAGTGAATAATTTTACTATCACATTTTGAAATTGAGATACTTATTAGTGAAAGTGTAATACTATGATTACAGATAATAACTAATTTTATCCATATACCTATTTAGTAATAAGTTGTAGTATAATATTAGTGTAGTTTAATATTGAGTTTGATGTGTAACAATATGTAATAACTTAATTTTTTTTATGTATTTTCAGTTTATTTTGTACCATGGCTGACCAGGATGAAACTGTGTTAAAAAATGAAAAGTCTAAAGACAACGGTAAAATGAATGATGGTGTTCCAGAATTAGACGATACTGAACCACCAAAGGTTATATTAACTGCTCCTCCAACAATGTCTATTAAAATGATTAGTAATAAATTACAAAAGCAAGGTGATGGATCTGATAACAAAGACTCAGATGATTGTCAGATTATCTTACCCAAGACTGAAATTATTGATATTACTGATGATATTTGCGATAAAGATGAAACATCGGATGAGACTAATGAAACTGGTAAAGTTGTAATTAATTGTGATGATATTAAAGATGCACAAACAATTATAACTCTAAAAGAGGAGCCCAAACAACCTGAAACTGAAGTGATATCAGAAGATGAAATGCCAGTTGACAATATGCCCGTTGACACTGAAGCTGTATCTGAAGATGAATTACCACCAACCACTTTAGCTGACCAAACTGAAATAGTATCTGATGAAGAGCTGCCTAGTGAAAATGGCACAGCCAAAACAAAAAGATGTCAAATTCCTGAGGAGAAAGAAGATGATAATGAACCACAGCCTGTGAAAAAAGTTAAAATTGAAGAAGTCAAACCAATTACTGAACTAGATAAATTTTGGCAAGCTGTTAAAGACGACCCATCAGACTTTGCTGGATGGACTTATCTATTACAATATGTTGATCAAGAAAATAATGTTGTAAACGCAAGAGAAGCTTATAATAAATTTTTGGAACTGTATCCATACTGTTACGGTTATTGGAGAAAATTTGCTGATTTTGAGAAAAGAAACAACAACAAAGAGGAGTGTGAAGAAGTCTTTCAACGTGGTTTGAGTGCCATACCACTGAGTGTTGACTTGTGGATTCATTACATGACATACCTAAAGACACAACATTCCGATGATGTGGATCGTATTCGTAGCAAATTTGAGAAAGGCTTGGAAACGTGCGGACTTGAGTATCGTTCAGATCGGTTATGGGATCATTATATTAAGTGGGAAATTGAACAGAATAAGTTAGTCAATGCTTTTAACATATATAGTCGTCTTCTTGCTACACAGACATTGGGCTATTTGCAACATTTTGAAAATTTTAAAGAGTTTGTGAACAAGAACTCACCTGAAAAGATTTTGAATGCTAAGGAATATCTTGAATTAAGACAGCAAGTAGCTGAAAGAATGAGGCTGAACGGAAATGGAGAACTGTTGACTGACGATTCTGCACCTCCCGGAGAAGAAGAAAACACTTTCTTATCTGATGTGTCGGAAAAAGAATTGGCATTATTAAAAGAAAATATTATTGAATCAAAACAAAAAATTAGTAAAGAAACTGCTAAAGAAATTGCTAAGCGCCAAACATTTGAAGAAGGTATCAAGAGACCCTATTTCCATGTAAAACCTTTAGAAAAATGTCAAATAGACAATTGGAATAATTATATTGCATTGGAGAAGGAAGCTGGAGACCATCAACGTATTGTTGTTCTGTATGAAAGATGTCTAATACCGTGTGCTTTGTATGAACATTTTTGGTTGAGTTATTTGGACTACTTAGAATCTTTAGATTTTGACGTAAGCGATTTATTAAAAAGTTTATATTTACGTGCCTGTTTGGTTCACCATCGAAAGTCACCAGATTTACATTTGAAATGGTCAGCTTATGAAGAAAGCAATGGTAACTTGGAAAAAGCCGCTGAAATTCTGAAGAACCTTGACGATGCCGTTCCACATATGTTGAAAACTATTTATAGGCGCATTCATTTGGAGAAACGGAGAAACCAATTCGATCGAGTGTGTGAATTGTACGAACATTATATAAATACTTCTCATACAAAGTTCCTTACCTCTAACATTGCTATAAAATATGCGCGTTTTCTTTGGAAGTGTGCAAATAAAATCGACAAAGCCATCGAAGTGATTGCAGAAATATTAAATAAAGATAAAGACAATATGCAAGACAATGCCAGACTATTGTTACAACTCGTTGAGCTTAAAATGGGTGTAAAGCCATTAAACGAAAAATCAGTTATTCAAATATTTGATGAAATATTATCAATGAGCAGTGTCAATTTAGACCAAAAAATATTGTTTTCTCAACGCAAATTGGAATTTATTGAGAATTATACTTGCGATTATACATCATTGCGTAAAGCCACCAACGAGTACAAGAGTTACACAGAGTTGCTCGCCAAAGAGAAGAAAAAAGCGTTGGCTGCGGTTGAGGAAGAAAAATCTAGAATTGAAAAAGAAATGAAAGCGAAACAGGCACAAGAGATTGCAGCATCCTCGAATTCTCAGGCAGCTACTACCAACTATCAGCCTTACAACTCAACCGGATATTACCCACAACAATATGCCACTGGATACAACCAGGCTGCTTATCAACAGTATGCTCCTACTGGACAAGATTATTCGTATCAGTATCAAAATTGGAGCTACCCGCAAGCGACAAACTACAATCAGACTTGGGGATCATACAATTACAGTGGAACTGGAAGTGGTGGAAGTGGAGGATATTAATGTACATAGTAAACATTCTAAGTCAGACAAACCCGTTAAAAAATTATTTTATGTATAAATAAAATATATATGTATAATATATACTAAAAAAATAAAACATCAACAGTATAAACAACTATGTCATTGAATAATAAGTACATTTAAAAAAAAATACACATGCTATTTGTTTTTAATGTTAAGAACAACACTTTAGTAAGGTAATTGTATGTACATTTATCTTTAATTACATGTTTATAATTAAGAAAAATCACAGTTTTTGTTTCAATTGAATTATTTCAAATATATTTTTCCAAAAGTGTACACTGGGAGCATTTATGAGGCCATCGACCATGCACGTATTATCGCCATCTATTGATAAATATTTAGGATTGTCCACATTTGTATTATTCCACACGACGTTTAAATCCGATGAATTTGGATTTCTAAAATCAAGACAATTCAAATGTGTTTATAAAAAACTCCCAAAATTAAATCAATCATTAATTTGATGAGAGAGATCATTCATTTTTTAACATACCCAGTTTTTGCAAAATTGCTCCACAGCTTACTCATTGTTCTGCACATTCTGTATTCTGGTGTATTAGCTTTGGGCAAGAATCCAAACAATTGTCCGTAAAATAAATAGTTTAATTCATCTGCATGACATGCACCTATGAATTTTATTATTATTAACTTTAACTTTAAATAGAGCTTAAATTAACACAAGTGGAAATAAAAAAATAAATAATAGGTACCTTACCTTTTAACGAATGAAATATTGGCCGGGTAGCGAATAGAAGTTTTTTGCAAGCATTGAGTTCCCCATCAAATTTGAACTCATAGTTGTAAATTGGCATTCCATTTTTTTTAAGTAAATTATTGAAGCCACGATAAAAATCTTTGGTAAAAAATATGTCGCCAAACATCTGAAAAAAATATATAATTAATTTCATTAGTTTTTAAAACATCATAATATCACATAGAATCTAATGAAACTACACGAACATTTTTATAGGTTCATAAATAATAAAACTGGTATTTCAATGGAAAATATTAAAACAAGTAGAGCATACTCACACGACATGCATTTTCCAATTGACTTAAATCATTAGATTTCTCATGGTCGCTGAAATAAAAGTTTTGTATTTTTTGAAGAATTTCTTCAGGATAATTATTTTCAAATAATTTTCGTATCTCTTCTAATTTGTGATAGTCAAATAACTTTCCTAATTTGTCTTCTGAAAACAAAAACATAATTATTATTAAATATGTTCAATAAAGATTCACATTTTTATTTAAATGGCCATAAAAAATAAACTTTATATATTTAAGGTCACTGGTCAGTACATAAACAGAAATGTATAATATTGATTTAAATTTAGAATGAAAAAACATCAGTGACAGCAATTTTTTTCTTTGATATTTTATCCCTTCTTGTATGTTCATTAACATTTTTGTAAAACTAAAGGTATGTAATAATTATAATTGTTTTCTAAAAAAAAAAAATATAAATATAAATTTTTTTCTGCTAAATAATGTTTAAGTGACCATTATCTCGATATTGATTCATTAAACGTCTATTGATTGTGTATGTAACATGACATAAAAATACTTAGTGACTAAATATTATAATTGTATTTAAAATGTATACAAAAATTTATGTATTCATCAATTATTTATTTAGTTAAAATATGGCCATTGATTTGGTAAGTCAACTAAAAAGTAATTTGCCTCCAAACACTATCATTCCTTCCATATTGTTAGTTCCAGTAATTAAAGGTACTGGTGATGCAGATTTGATTAAAATATCTGGATGAGCCGGTATAAATCTGTCACTAACGGCTTCACTTTCAATAGTTGGAACAAACTGGAAATTTAACAAATCCCTTTGGCCCTTTTAAAATTAAACAAAAAAAAAATTATTATTAAAACTTATTATAAAAATCAAATATATCTAGGTAGATAAATTTATATTTTTATCAATAATATCTGTGCTAAGATATATAGGTAGGTGATTTATGATGGAAAACAAAAATTCATAAAATAGAAAAAAATATTTTGTTTATAATTTCCAATTTAGTGATTTTAGACAGTTTTCCCTATCAAATTTTTGAACTATTGAATTGAGGTGCATAAAAACATTAAACACTCAATTAAGTAAACTAGCTGAATGTCTTGCATTCATAATTTTGTGTACACATAAAGTAGGTTATTAATTTATCTATCATACATACTTTAAATTTAATCTTCAATGTTGTACATTTAACTAAATCTACTGCTGGAACATTAAGTAAATATTTTATTATTTCTTTAGGATCGTCTTTTTGACATCCCAATTTTTCGGCCAACTTAAAGGCTATTTCTGTGTGTTTTTCATTAAAAGCCCATGGATTAAAAACACACCCACTTTGCATTATAGCTTTGTTAAATGATCCTAAAAAAAATTAAAAAAAAAGTTATTTAATATCTAATTATCTGAATTATCATTAATAATATAGTGATTTCAATTCCGTACCATTATAATGTATTTAAGTATTTATAAAATTCAATTTAAAACAGAATCATTAAATAAATTTGTAAGATATCAAATAAAAATATTAAATTTAATATTGGTTTAAGCAGAAAAAATTTAATTCAATATAAAACTAATAAAAACAAACTTATTTTTTGTTTCAATTATAATTTATAATCATATTTGATGATCATTATTCGTTAAAACAATACAAATTAAAATATAATAATACAAAATATTTTATACTTGATCTACTTCAGATTCCCAATTCATACAACAAGTATTAGTGTATTACATTCTATATTTAATGAGTTGTACCTAATACTAAATCTAAAATAAGATTTTAATTTAGATTTGAATAATTTTTTCACTAATAATTTCTATTAAACTTTTAAGGTAATTAAAAAATAATATGTGCTTAATCCCTGTAATAAGTATACCACTAAAAGCAGTAGATTTATTTGAATTATTGTATCCTGGTTTATAGACTACTATTTGCTGAAATACGAAGTACTGTGGTACATAATGGTTAAGTAAATAAATTTAAGACTAACTTGTAGATTGCGGCGAAAGTAAATGATAATGAACAGAAGCAGATCCTGCACTTTCTCCAAAAATGGTAATATTGTTACTGTCGCCTCCAAATGCTGATATGTTGGCTTTTATCCATTTAATTGCAAACAATTGATCTTTCAAGCCCATATTACCGGGACATTCATCAATTCCAAAGTTTAGAAATCCTAAGAACAACATTTTAACCATGTTCAATTTTATTTAGAACCTGTTAATTAGTTATATAAATTGAAATATCCTATAATAGCGGTTCTCAAATTATTTTTTTCGCGTACCACTTAAGTATATTATCAATCAGTCGTGTACCACTGATGATTAAAAATAAAACTATACAAACTTTACATAGTTAAATATATTTATTTTAATTAAAAATGCAGTAAAATACTACAATATTATTATTATTATTTATTTATTAATACAAATTTATTAGTGTTTAAAAATTAAGATATGAATTAAATAACAAATTTTCAATGAGAACCATGAATTTGTAAATTTGATATTAGCGATGAAATATCTGGTTCAATGTTACTTAATTTTAAGCGTAAATTTGGTTCGGGATTCAGTTTGTTTCGAAACTTGTTTTTTACTTCAATCATTGAGGAGAATCCAGTTTTGCAAAGATAAGTGGTTAAGAACAGATATTAAGAACAGATATTCGTTTATAATCTTTATCCAAAACTCACCCAATCCTAATTTAGTAAATTCCATTTTCAAACTTCCATCAAATGACAATTCTATCAAAGACTTTTTTTCATTGTTTGTTAGTGTTCTAGGAATATCATCCAAATTCAAAATGAATTGGTTTCTTATCCAAAAAATAACCGTAAATACAATACTAATGTACTCAGGATCATATTTCCTTACACATTTTCTTATTTTCATACAATTATTCACATCTCGACTAGCGCTTTCCGATTTTGAAGTAGAACTTACTGAATAGTTTTCAGACGTAGATTTATTGTCTGTTGCTCTATTTAGCCACTTATCCATGTTTTTACTTTTTAGTAGGTACTGATATAAAATAATATACGTTGTGAATTGTAATTATTATAAACACAAGTCAAGTAAGAACGTAAATATTTAAAGACATAAACTCAACTATTTATGTTGAATAGCACCAATAAACTAAACAGCCGAAGAGAAAATATTTAGTACCGATACAAAATAATCAGAATTTGTCTATGTACATTGTACATACGCGGTAAATATCAACGGTTATATACGATATCTTATTTATTGACATATTTTCCGTGAAATCTAACCTTTATTATCTGAGTATTAAAAAAATACACACGACATTGTAAAATCATCGCTACGCTAAGAACCTAATATTTATTTTTAATTTTCTGTTCTACCACCATGCGGCCTTCCGCATACCACCATATAGTCTTTCGTGTACCACAGTTTGAGAACCGCTGTCCTATAAAATTACAGTAATTAATATTAATACGATCAACCAGATTTGTGTTTAATTACCTAGGACATTTAACCGATAATTTATTGTTACAACAATTACATTTTCATCGAGCAAATAATCAGGGGAGTAAAAATCTAACGATCCAGATCCATAATTAAATGCACCTCCGTGTATGAATACCATAACAGCTTTTTTTTCAACCACTTCCTCCTGGTAAATTACAATAAAAAAAATTAATTATTACCCAATTATCTATATAATATAATAAAATGATTCTACAACCTGTGGCACAAATATGTTTAGATACAAACAATCTTCACTTCCAATAATTTTTTTGGTCATGAAAACATCATACTGCATACATACTTTACCACATGAAAAAGCTTTAAAAATTCCAGTCCATCCTGGATGTTTGACAGGAGGCTAAAAAAAATGAAGTACATTTAGATACTATTATTTGAGTACAAATATGTTACATTTTATGTAATTAAATTAAAAAATTTTTATTTATTTTAATGGACAAAAAATTACTACCTATCAATTTTGGAATAAGGTACAGGTACCTAATTACATTTTCATAATATTTTTGAATTATAATCAATATTAATCATTCTGGTTAAAAGCAGTTTATGTATTTGATATATTGTTGAAATTATATGCTATTAATTGTTCTCACCTTGAATCGTAAGTCTTTAATTGGCGGTAAAGCATAGGGTATGCCTAGAAAACTGACATATGATTTATTTGATAATCGTGTTTTGTAGTGAAGTCCTTGTAAAGTACCTTGTTCAAGAACGACTGTCATTTTTTTTCGGGGCTAAAAAAAATAAGTATAATAAGTGCCATAACAATAAATAAATATACATGCAAATAAATAAGACAATAAAATAATTGTCTTAGGATATATGGATTGGGATAAACTATTATTATTCTCAAACAGTTCTTACATTTTTAAACAAAACATTAACACCTAACTTTTCATTTTCATTTGAATAATAATAAATAATAAAAATAATACATTTAATTTGTGTGTGAATGATTAAAGTATTTATTGTAGTTTTGTAACTACAGTGTTAAGTGTTAACATGGGAAATTCACTTAATTAATTCTATGTGCTCTTTCTATTATAGTAGCGTTTAAGCTCTAATCATTGACACAATGTTCTATATAAATCAAAACCATTATTCATTGTGACAAGTCTAATATTTGTAAATATTATTTACAAAACATATTTTGTAATATGTGTTGTACCTATAGCTGTCTGCCTGTCTGTACAAAGGATACTGCAACAAGTACTTAGTAATGGAAATAAAACATGGGTACATATAATTAATTAATAATCCAACTCATAAGATTAATGATCCGCCGTAATGTTCAATGCTTTTAAAACACTTAGATTTAAATACCTACGTATACCCCAGGTTTTAAAAATTAAAACATTGCATTGATTCAAAGTTTTCAAAATAGATATCAACAAAGTTATATGTATAACAAAATAGGTAATAGGTAGGTACTTAAGTTCTAAATTTGTAATAAATTACACAAAGGTAGAAATTACCAATTAGGCTTGACTGCTTGAGCAATTATTTTTTTAAACTAACCAGACACACACCATGATTAAAATAGAACACTATATAGATACAATATTAAATAATATGATAATTGACAATAATATTAATTATTAATTAAGTACCTACCTATTCTGTTTTGTTTTACTAAATTCGTAATTCATCCTATTCCTGAAGACCAACAGGTGCCACTGTGGCACTGTAAGAGTAAGAACTAAAGCTGGGGTTTTACCCTTATCACAATTTAGTTTTTATCTGAATTTTTTTTATCAATCAAGTAGATATTGTGATGATAATAATATTATACAATATGTAATATTTTATTTGTAATTTTAATGCTAACGAATAAATTGTGGTTTATCATCACAGTTCAAGACCATTAAATTTCAAGACTATAAGTAATAATGTAATATCATCATAGTAGGGTCCGAATTTCAATGTAAAGAGCATTTTTTGTTCTGGTTGCTCTAGAACTGTATTTCAAGAAAATTAATCCATAATTTGATTTATGAATCATGATTTACCTATGTAACAGATATTTCAAAAGTGAAATTTTCGTTTGCATTTTTTCATAGTTATAGGTACTTAATTCAATTAATTTTTAGTGTACCTATTATATACTTACAGTTTTGAATTTAATTGGTATAAAATAAATTTACGTAGAATTTCTCAGTTTATTTTATTGTATGTTTTGGACGAATACGGGACTACAACAGCAACAAGACGATGTTCACTGATGAAAACCACCGTTGACGAATCTTTATTAATTTCTAATTTTTTCTATAGCATTAATATTTATTAAATGTCTTTAATATTTATTTGTCTCTGCCGTACACACGTATAACGTTGCAAATCTGCAAGTTTATTTATAATTAATATTAGGCCAAGTTTACTTATAAGGTAGGTATTGAATTTTTGAAATGGGAATATAATATAAACTGTTCGATCGTAGTATTTCTTTTTTTAATTTAACTTTTGTTGATGTTTTATGTCATTTTTCTTAATGGTTGAAAAACAATTTTGTCTTTTATTTTGAGTATTTTTCGATAGTTATCAGGGCATTTTTAACTCGGGCCCTAATCATTAAGTATTGTTAGCCGTTAGGTAATAGGTATGTAGCCATGTAGGTCACACGAATAGATGAGTGGGTATCACGAACATTTTTTTTTCTAAATTATGAATAATATAGGTATAACCATATTATTATAGTATAATACCAACTAAAAAAGTACCTATATAAGTAACCAAACGAATATAATAGAACCGCAAACGGCAAACGTAGTCCGTATAATATACGCACAACGTCAATTTATAATCGTACATATAATTGGGCAATGGCCACTAGCAGGTAGGTTGTAGGTATGATAAACAAGAGAATATCATTAGGCCAGAGTGCCAGACTATACCGTCTATACCATACTATATACTGACTAGTGCATGTTGCGGAAACTATAATAGTATAAGTGCCTACTAACTTAGTATAATTAGTGTGGTATAACCCGTTAGCCGTATGTAGGTAACCTAGAACTCGAAACCCTCTGAATCGCTTCGAATAATTATTTTTGTTGGCCCGTTGTTAGTTTTCGAGAGGTTTTCGATCTTCATGGATTTATAATTTATATAATAATTACGGGACGCACTATATTGACACGTGCCTATTAATAAAGTATTATTATCGTTATTTAATTATTATGTACCTACTAGGTTCTTGCATAATATCAACGGGCTTATTGGCCCAGAGCTATACATTTTTTGGTTTTGGAAAGAATTACCATCAGTTTCACTTTGTACGGTTATAACTACTGCTCACGCGTGTCCATGCACCCATCGCGATAATTATATTATCGGTCAGCAATGACCGACTTGATGATGATGTGTAATAATATGTTGCTAATGCTTAAGGACATTATAATATTATAAAATTATAAAATAAGTAAATTACGTTTAGCACTGTACACTTAAATATCTATTAGGTGGATACCTGCGACCAGTCCTGTAAAGTATTTGAATAAAAGTATTCAAATAATTTTTTAAGTATATAGAATAACTTTTTGAATACTTTCAGCATGAAGTATTTTCAAAGGTATTTTAAGTAATTTTTTTGTACTGAATACTTAGGTTTTTTTTATCGAACTTTTTATTTGATTGGAAAAATATTGTTGCCAACTACAGTAAATAGAATAATATTTTATTTAGTATTCTGTATTTCTGTGTTAGCCGAAGCCCGAAGGTTTTTGAAAACTAGGTTTTTTCTAAAAATATATACCTATAAGATATTATACCTAGTATTTGAAAAGTATTCCTGCAAGTTCTATATACAGTTGAAGTATTTGAGTAGTATCTTAAATACTTGAAAAAAAATGTATTTGTCATTTGAGTATTTACTCAAATACTTTTTAAAAGTATTCATTACAGCACTGTCTATGACCTACCTATATGTAGTCCCTGATCGGTGTTTGGCGCGGCTATGATGTTACAAAACCTTTCATTATCTGGAAACAAATCGAAACTATATTACATCATATAAGTCCCCCCCACCAAAAAAAAAAAACCAATAGGCTTCTTTGGGTAAGTACTAAGTAATTATCGTTTTAAAATTTTTTTTCTATAAGTTATTATTAAACCCAATATAATCGTTTTCTCAATCGCGATAGGTATAAAATAGATATTGAAATTTAATGTAGTTAAATAATAATTTGTTTTTGTACGTCGATAACAATTAAGATTGTAGGGAAGCCTCCAGTTTTTTAAATTTTTATAATGAGGGAGGGGGGGGGTTAAGATCCCCAAAAATTGATCTATTTGCACCTATGTGCGCCCTCTCATAATAAACTTAAAGTCTATAAATATATTAAAACTGGAAGAGAATACAAATAATGCATTTCAGAAATTCTATAATACGGTATACCTACGAAACAAACGTAACTACATTATAAGCATATAATACATTATGATATTATATCGATGTTGGTATTTGATTTTCTGAAGTTTCTTTTTGGAAAATGTACTCTTATTTAGTTAACTCGTAACACGCAATTTTCTGGTTAACCATTTAAAAATAGTATCTATATCTTTTTAAATAGGTGTGACCTATTTCCATAAGTATGCAGACGTCATACAACATTTTTAGAGCATTCCTTTTACTGAGTTTTACGAGCAGATAAGTAACAGTAGATTATACACAAAAGGCCAAGAATAAAAATATATATTATGCTAAAATACGCAAAAATAGTAATTTCTGATTATCGGATATTATAACATGTCACATGTTGCGACTATCACCTAATTTATCTATACCATATGTCATAGTAGATTTCTTAGAAGGGGGAGGAGTAGGACCCACCGTAAGGTACTGCAAGGGGTCCAGAATTTACGTCAAAACGTAAAAATAAATGATTCAACATTGCTTTTTGTAGGTGCTTTAATTGAATCTGATTGTTAAATTAAAAAAAGGGGATAATGGGGGGGGGGCCTTTTGATAGTATATATTAATCTCCTTTACATGTGTATGCAATATTGCAATATATATATTATCTGATGTGCCTAAATATATTATGTTTAGTAATCATCGTGTGTTTACGCGGTTCTAAATAAATCGATGATCGGACATAATAATATCTCTTCGTTGCGTTTTTCCTTTCTCATTCCTCCGGATCACCTTGGGCGTTCCCCACTATATTCAAAACGAATCGTACAATAATAATATTCGTTTTTGTAAATTAATTTTAGTAAAAAATTGAAACGAATTCCAGATTTGTGACTTTAATTATTTATCAGTGAATGTATAAGTACATTATTATATCTTACAATTATTGGTAGGTACGTCTATTATATTCAGTTGGTACAATGGTACCATCTATAACGACGTTAATTTCAAAGTTCTGGCAAAATCCAGTTTTTATTTTTACATAATATTAGTATATTTATATAACGACATCTGGTTATGATGAAGTATTTTTCACGATCCCTAGGCCGTCGTTATAGATGATATTGACCGTAGTTATTAGTTAGGAACTTATTACTTAAATAGGTATTAAATCTTTACATATTATATTAATTCAAATTCTGATACTTGGAATTTATATGTATACTTAAAGACCACATTTTCAAAATAACAGATTTTGTATCGATACAAATTTCTTTTTTCAATTGAAAATAAATGTATTATTAAATCAGAGACAGTCTGTCAGTCTATATTTTGAAAGATATATTTTATATATATAAATTAATACTTAATATATTTTTATATGAGTAATATAGGAACGGGAGGGCCCTAGGACCTAGCTTGCACTAATATTTTGAAAATATCATTAACTATACATATAGACAGTTAATAATAATATACCTACACAATGACAAAAAGTTTCATATTATGCGATTTATATTTTTGACTCCATTCTGTATGGAAAATAATTATTATAATGGTGGTATACCAAGTTAATGCCATTAATATTTTTTAAATTGCAAAAAAATTAAATGTGGCTTTACGCCGAACTATTTTTTTTTAAATTATGGTAAAAACAATATACGAGGAACCTATATTGTATTGAATTTTCAACCTTTTTGACCATTTTAAACAGCATGCAACTTTTACCAACAGTTATTGAAAGTAAAAAGTAGAAAAAAGGAAATTTAAAATATCTAAAAATAACCCAACCTCAGCCAAAGTATTTCGATAGCTAAATAATGTCTAGTACGTAAATGCTAATTTAAATGTTTGGAGAAAATGTCAATGTGTCTACGATGTGAGAAAAAAAATTATTTTGTGCAACGCAACAAGTCGTTAATAATATACCTAATCCTATTATCATATTGTACATACATAACATTGATTATATCAACGTGGAAATTATGCAAAAATATATTTGAAAAAATGTGGTGACTAGATTATTTTTAGTTGTGTAGGTCTAGCAGCGTTTTGCCGAACGATGTTTTCTATTGGTACTTATAGCTTATATTAAGGCTAGACTATAATAAGGTCTATGGTAGTACCTGCCATGGTTGGATATTTTATCCGCTTGGAACGCTATTTGAAAATCAAAAATTTCTATCGATTTAATGATTTAATCTGTATGTCAGTTTATCACCAATGGATGTGCAACCATACTATCTTAAACCACGGATATAACTTACGTCATATTATAAGGTTGCTAATATTATTTATTTGGTTACAGAAAATAAATTTATTATTATGATTGGATATAATTTTAGACCTGTATTTTATATTTAGTCAAAACAACGACAATTACTGTGTTAAAAATCAGTGCAGTTTAACGGGGTTAAATCGGAGAAAATCCACGGGAATTTAATTTATCACGGTAAACGCCGAGCAGGATCAGCTTATAAATCGTCAATTTATATTCAAAATGTGAATTCTCATCATTTTTCGGTAATTAGGTAACCTAGGCGCGGTCTGGTTAGGGTCCGACCCATTATCCTAGATACAGAACAGCCTCCCTACCCTGACCATATAGGCGTAATTAGATGGGAGATAGAGGGGTCTTAGTCGCCAAAATAGTTTTTTGGCCCCCAAATAATATAATGGTAAATTTAAGAGAGATATTATTATGGTTTATTCGTTATGGAAACTGGAACCATTTAAGTATTACAATTTGATGACACCTCTGTCTCATATAAATATACATTATCATATTATGTTTATGTTGCATTACTGTATTTGTGTACCGATGTCCAATACGGTTTAATCGTATTTTACCACTTTCAAGGCACCGGCCTAAAACCCTATCAAGGAAAGCGGCCCACTGTCATCTACGACTGTAGACTACTGTGCCAGTCTGCCCCTGTAAGTAACTATAATATTATGTACCTATTATGTGTAGATAGCCCAATTGGTAAATGCCACTATTTATTATTTAAAAAACAACTTTTGGGTCTTCTAACATTTAGACACTACAGCCTACAAGGAATGAGTAAAACAACTCTATAACGGCGTTTATTACGTCAACTAAACATCCGGTTTAATTTTAACGTCATAATATAAGGTATTTAATGTGAGTTTTTAGATGAGATAATTATATTAGATATTTAGATGTCGTGTATAGTTACATAATTTATTTACGAATTACGAAATTTCCAGTTTCGTTAGCCGTCCGACACTTTTTCTTAAACACGCTAATATTTGTATTTTTGCAGTAGCTACGAAATGTATAAACGAAAACAATATTGTGCATGATTTGTTAATTATTTTATTCTAAAGTGTTCGCATGAAGTGGTATAAGACTTCTCAAATTTGCATCAAAATTGAATGAAAAAAAACTTAGTGACATTTTTTTGTCTATTATTATGAATTATGACTTATAATAAATAAACTCGAGGACAAGAATATTATAAACCGTTTTTTAAATATGGGTGACTATAACCATCACGTGCAGAAACTATTAAAATTAAATTATTAAAAATTTAAAACTGAATCTATTATAGTCTAGTCATTATAGTCAATTGGTATAATGCCACTATATATAGTGGTGTATTTGACAATGTTTAATGGTTCTTGAAAATAAAGTTTTTATAACTGTATGGATTCTATAGTGCAATAATACCGGGCCCAATTCATAGGTAGGTAGGTACATCATCATTTATTGCTAGGTACCTGAACATTACATTTGTATTCAATTAAGTCTCATGAGTTGTGTCCATATTATTTTCTTATTCCACTTAATTTTACACGCTCTGACCCTGAGTCTCCCCCCTCTTTTCCGATGTCTTCTTCAACATAATATACAAAAGTACTTTTATTGTGTACGAAACGTATGCTGTATGCACATTTAGTTCTTCACTTATTAACTACGCAGTACGCACGAAAATATACCTGGTCTACTCTAGAAACTATCTATAGGACTCGAGTCTCGAGTTGTCTCCAATATTTTGTCCACTTCGGAGTAATGTTACGCTACAAAATACGTAATTTATTGTTTATGTTATTATTATGCACCGATAGCAATGCTGATAGTACCTTACACGACGGAGACACTAGTCACATATTCATTTTTTAATAATACTACCTACTCGGCTACACATATGATGTATACACGTAACATTAAATATTATATAGATACCTCCTAGGTTTATACAATAAATCGGTGCTGCAATATTATGCGATTTAGGCAGCAATACATCTAATACTGCATTTTAAGTATAGCCTGTACAGATAGAGAGGTATGCCCAATAACGAGTTCGTGTTACACACACACACACATTTTGTAAATTATAAGACTAGAATATTGAAAAATAA
Source organism: Nasonovia ribisnigri (assembly GCA_027563435.1). Lineage (NCBI taxonomy): Eukaryota > Metazoa > Arthropoda > Insecta > Hemiptera > Aphididae > Nasonovia > Nasonovia ribisnigri. The sequence continues at coordinate 189,217 of JANEHU010001825.1, forward strand.
ACTTACTTTCTACTTTACCGAGAAATATAGAAATAACCACAATTTATTAGATAGTTTATACAACCGTACGTATGATGGATATAATATTATACTGTGTGTATATATTGTATAATAATAATATATATTATAGGTATATGAATGTTATAACGTCCCCACAACAGTTAAAAGGCATAGGTACAACTGCACAAGGATGAATAAGCATTCATTCCGTCCCATACTCCCATGGATACTTTAGTTTACAGATATATCTAAAATAATTATTAAAAAGGTGCTCCTAAAATTTTATATTTTAATTTTTCGTTGACGGCACTACGGCAGTACCTAAGTACCTACAAAGTTGTACATGTTTACCTATACAGTTTATCACTTTTCAAAAAACATTATAACTACCTAATTTATATTTTTTTCTAATACTTTTAGGTACAAATAGCCGTTCAAATATTTTGTATCTAATACACCTTTTTTATTCCTATATATATCATATTATCTAGTCTACACTCTACAGCTATTATATGTATATATGTGTGTGTGTCATGAATCTTAAACTCGCGATCCGCTAACACATTTTAATCATGGCATTTATTTGTTGTTGTATTTTTTATCATTTAATATATGCTTTTATTACGAATGAGGCCCTCTGACTAAAAAGGATGAAGAGCGAAGACCCTTATTGATACCTATAGGTCTAATAATACTAATAATAAGAATATGTTCTCATTTAGTACGCCACTTAATTTACCGCTTACTTGGCTACCTGCAGGGCACAACGAAGGGTCGAATATCGACCACGGTGGAACGGGTGTTGTCAAAGAATAAAAACTAAGATTCTAAGGAGGGGGAGGGCGAGAGAGCTTACACTATTTTGTATCGCGTTTACTGGTAACTTACGAGTAATGCTTCGGAACATCTATCTCAGGCTGTACGATATAATATTACGTCTATAGAACGTAGAATGATAGCCGATGATAGGCACAATGCCGGATTAATTAATTAATGAACAATCATTAAATATTTAACGAATCAATAGTGAGTTAATGGTCCCTTAAAAAGTTGAATATGATTTAGTGGCCCACGGTTGGCACATTAAACTTTATTGAACCATTAAATTAATCAATTTTTTATGCAACCCGGTACTATAAGGTCTATGGTCTCGGACTACATTAAAAAAAAAACCGTTATCACCACGACTGACTATCTTGGGCGGCCACGCGGAGATAATAAATCATATGTTTTGCTATCTCCGAGTGAGTTATTAAATTTTTACGCGAGAGCCGTGTATAATTACGATAATAATAATACAAGAACGGAGAGATGTTTCTTTGAACGTATCCGTAACCGTAACGAAACGCTTTGATTTATATTATTATTATGGGGGCAGTTAATAATATGATACAACACCTACATACATATTGATAAGGCCGTATAGGATCGTACGTGCCATTTTCAATACCCTGCGAATTGTGACGATAAAATAAGATAATAATTAATTGTCACGTTAGGCGGTCTGGCAGTGTTTCAGCGGGGAATTAGATCGATAGGATTATATAAAATGTATTAGAATAATAAAACATATCGGTACGATACAACGTATAATATTAATAATAATAATAATAGTAATAATTAAGGCATGATGTTATGCTTACAAAGATGCTGGTCAAAAACACCACCAGCTTGTTGAACGCGACAATCGCCCCGATACGGAATATGATGAACGTTGACGACAATCTGCCCATAATATTGTTGTGACCTATCTAAATGTTTTAAAATTATTATTCGATGCTGTCCGAGCGGGCGCACAACACGGTGGACCGACGCGAACGACGACGGCGCAGAACCTAACCACGGTAGACCGATGCACTCACTGTCACAGGATCTGTGTCGAACATCGACCATGCGTGGCATTTCTCTCCTTCCACTGCGCCACCACCACCGCCGCAGCAAACGATATTTTTGTTATTATTATCGTTATTATACCCTAGGTACATAGACATTTAGGTACTCTGAGGTAAGCTGGCAGGTACACGGGTAGTAGTAAAACACTAAAACATTATTATTAATTTTAATACCTTCTGCGTATTCGTTTTTTCTCGAAAAATTTTACTCAAATATAGCGAAAAATGCAAATAACAAAACCAATTCCGATTTTCGCCAGGAAATAGGTACTTATAATAGACGATAAAAAAAAATTAACATATCGTCAAATACAGAAACACCAGCAGCAAAAAAAAAAATAAAAAAAATAATGATACATTTAAAATCAAATTGAGGCGCTGTTAGAGAATCTCGAATCTGCACTCATCGGGTGTTCAATTCTTTCTTTTATTCTGCTATATTTACTTATTATGCACCATGCTGCAGTTTGTTTAGATTGTAAAATATATTGTTAATACCTAATGAAATACTCAAATACCTACGCCACTGTCGGACGTGTTACGATATATATTATTATTATGCATTAAAAGCAGTTAGCATCAATAAAATATATACAAAATTGCCTACAGCGGAGTCGGCTATACTGCTATTTTCGCATTAGCTTTATTATATTCTAAACCTATGACCGCGGAAAACGGCTGCAGTCTTTATGTATGAATACTTTTCAGATGTATTCAAAACACGTACTTATTTAAATACTTAGTGTCAATATGTCATTAATGCTTATTAGAATAATACTGTCTTTCAAAAGTATTTGAATATTGATACAAATACATTTTAAAAGTATTCAAAATACTTTACAAATACTTTTATTAAATACTAAAATATTTTTACGTTTATCATGGAGCCTATCTCCTTCCCCGTGGACTAATCTATCACTGTACCAAATTTCATCGCAATCGGATGAATGGTTTAAGAATGTATAAAGGACATAGAAACATTTTTTGTCCTTTATATATTACTATAGGTACTATATATTATATATTATATACTATTTAAACCTTAATCTATATAATAGGTATATACATTAAGTTTTAAATTTAAAATCGTTTTAACGGTTTAAAGTTTGTTAAGTTTGTTACATATTATATTTTATAAAACTCTAGATATAGAATAAATTATGAAAGTATCACTACATTGCAGCCAAATGATAACATTTACATACCTACACATAACATATAATATATTTATATTATAGTACCTACATTATTACCTACCTGCCTATTTGTTCATCAATAAACCTTGTCAATTTGAAATATATTTGAAATTTTAATACATTAACCTCTATAAGATGGCAACGTACTACATACGTATATATATATAGGTACCATAATATTATAAGAACCAGAATGTATTATGCATTCTCTGCACGAATCAGTAGAGTACATCGTGTAGGGGAGAGGGGGGGGGGTGATAAAATATGGTACAATTATTTGGACATTTTTATTTTTTTCTGAAATAGGTTCCTTTGTTTGGCCAGTTAAGATCGATTCATTTGTTGAGAAAGTTTATTAATTTATTAAACCTAATAATTTCACCATACACGCACTTATCGGTTTGATTTAACTAAATCGGTTTATTTTAATATATAGTTTCAGCTGCAGTATCGTCAATACGGCAATAAGTGAATGTAAAAAACTGCTATCACCTAGTTAAAAATAAACGTTTATGACGTATTATATAATATATGCGTACCAGTGTATATACATTATCGAAATAAACATCATAGAATTATAAATTGGTATATACCTACTACGATATTACGTAGTAGATATTACTAAAATTATTAGCTATCTGTCATGTCTACGTTGTACCTTGAAAGTTAAAATTAAAACATTGTATTAAATAAGTAGTTAATGTTTAATAATACTTCATCTGCAGTAGGTTAAAAAATAAAACGCGTCCATTTAGTGAAGGTCTTTTAGCCGAATAAAAAATAAAAAAAATACTAACGTATATTAATGAATTATTCAAATCACAAATAATTGAAAGCTAAAAATGTTTTCATAACTTTAAAAAATGAAAAAATGAATATTTATTATAGCGATTAATTATTATGAATTACCTATAAACAATAACAATGTTGATTGTATAGGTAAGACTTATAGCTCAGGAAAATATATGCATTTAATAGGTAGTGGTAATAGAATTTGAAATGAAATAATATTTTTACGTTGGGAAATGTAACTACTATTTGAAACATTATTATAACTAATTCAAATTTTCAGAAATACATAATAGTATAATTCTATGGGAATTTATTAAATAAACATAATATTATATTAAATGTGTCTAAATTTATACATATAATATACATATATATATTATATATGAGAAAAAAAATTCTAAATATGTACCTGTAAACTTTTAACTTTTACGCTAATATTTGTGTTTTGCCTATACAGAAATGGTTATTAATTTTGATGCATCAATATTCCACTTCCACTGTAGTTTTACGGTTGTCAATAAATATTCTGCCAGACTTCCTTGGGTTGACAACCGCAAAAATGTATATAGTTGGAAGTCACCACTGCCACTGACTACAGGTGGTGGGAGAAATTATGTCTAAATCTTGGTTTTACTCATGGTGATGGCACTTCAATTATTACGTCTTATCTGTTCGAGTCTTATCGAAAATATATTGATATTAATATTTAATATTTCCATGTGTTTCTTATTGTTTTATTTGAAGTAGATAATTATGAAAATAATATAATATGTATAATTTGTATATTATATACACGGGTGCAAGGTGTAACAGAAAGACCTGACAAATGAAATAACTCATTTGTTCTAATAAATACTACATTTTTTTTGTATAGTTTATAAACGTTCGAGCTACAAGTGCGGTATACAATTTTTTATATTTATTTTTTAATACTGAAAATCAAAAATTATAAATCTTATTAAATTGTTTTTGCAAAATTTCAAAATAACCAGTTTGTAAATATAATTTAAAAATAATTAAATATTCAAAACGTTTATTTAAATTAAATAGATTATTTTTTACAATTTTTTAAAATATAAATTTTTTTTTTTGGGTAAATTAATTTGAATCTTAATACCTAATTTTTTTTCAAAATATTGTTTTTGGAAATTTTCTGATGTAAGTAAATCATAAGTTAAATCATTTATTATCTATATTATTTTCATAATTATTGTTTCTATTGACTATTCGTTTAACTATTTTATCAGTTTTTATTTTTCATTTGGTCAGATATTTCTGTTACATACTGTATTATGTAATTTAATGTATTCTGTATTCCTGCAGTATTGGTAGAATCTTCTTCTAATCGTTTTTTTCCTTTATGTTATTCAACGAATTAGATACTTTTTTTATGTGTATAATTTTTTTCATGTGTTCGACGATTGTTGATTTACAATTTGTTCTCTTTTAATTCATTATCCGAACGTTTGTTCACGTTTTCGCAATCCATATTATTGTCACTCGCCATCGACCTCTGGTTTGGGTTAATATACTTTGGAATAATAGAAATGTCTGCAGCACATATACTTAACAACTTCTCTTGCTATTGACTGATGTATATATAGAATGAAAAAATTCTTAGATTCTACAAAGTTCAAGGTTGAATTAACAATTTATTTGTCAGTAGGTAGAGTAGGTTGATAATATACAATATATGTTGAATTTATTCTGCGATTTTGTTAATTATTCTAAAAACTAAAACTGTAAGATAATTATATAATAAATAAGGGGCAGCATTGGTGGTGAGAAAAATGTGCTAAAACAGGTAATGCATAAAAATGGGAGACTATTTTGTAACCGTTGCACATTGTCGGACATCACATCACTGGACTGGGATTCACCTAAATTACTTATTCCATACCAGTTACCTCTGAATTGTTATCCGACCTAACCAGTAACCACATATATATTATCAGTAGACAACAAATACAAGAATAATAGGTACCTAGTACCTATATAAACCGTTTCGTCGCCTTGACGTTCCATTGAATATTATATTTTAAATAGTAGGTACTTTCAAGAAAATATATAATATTTTTGATTTAACAAAAAATTTGTTAAATCAGAAAATGTATGGGTAAATTATTTTTAGTCTAGAACTAATAACATTTTTGTTAATTTACAAACTGTTGTGTTCTATTTGACGGTAGAACTATAGATTTTTTAATACGGATTAAAATAGATTAGAGTATATTATTTTTTATTTTTGCAAACAAACAGTTAACACATTAGATTATAATAAATAGATAATATTGTCTGAATATATTTTTTTAAGTTAATGCCTGTATTGAAGATGATGAGTTCTTGAAGTATAATATGATATAGATTTATATTTAAAAGAAGACTAAACACAGATAAAGTAGATTGAGAGACCAAGACGTTAAAAGAAAGATTAAATTACAATATTAATATTAGAAGTATAGCTACAAAAAATAATAATAGCTAAAAAATTAAAACATAATACCTACTATACTTTATAGTATTTAAAACGTTAGAAATAAAATTCATTTTAATATGCTATACTTAAAACGATAATAGTTTTTAAAAAGATAAATATTAATTTTTAAATCCATGCATGAGTTATAGCATTATTGGTTTTTTAGTTGTGGTTCCAGAATGACGATAACCATTCTTACATTAAAAAATTATGGTAAAATGTTAAGGGTAAACTAATTCAAAAAATTTCTATATACGCAATTTTTAAGTTTTGAGGGTAAATGCGGGTTTCTGAGAGAGGTAAACTTCTCAGAATTGGTCACAATAATATTACACTGTTGTTATCATTACTTGTTGGAGTATTAACTAATGAGTTTATTGTGGACGCCTATACATATATACATATAGTATATGTATATACACGTAAAACCTTCATGGCACGGGAAATAAGCGAAGGTGTACAATACTGTAGGTATATGCAAACAAATTTACATTAATTGAAACGTGATAAAATGTACATAAAAAATATGCAAATTGGTTTCATTTGTAAAAATAAATTTACATAAACGGATATGGATATTTATCTGTAGTTTGAAAAATGAAAAATATTTAATTTTATTACGAATAACTTACTTTGTTTTTGATATTTATAATTATAATTATTATTGATTTATATGTATCAATTACATTAAATCCTAGGTTAGATACTAATGACTTTATATATTGAACCTAATGTTAATAAATCTAAATCCCTGTTTTTGTAATATAAATAATTCTAAAATCTCTAAATATTTTAAAAGATATCATAGTGCATATTATAGTTATAATTGTTTAAGTAAAATACATTAATCATACTTGTAAATTATAATTTACATAATATAGGTACTTGGAAATGTATCTAAAATTAAATAGTTTAATAGGCATTATGTTTGATCATAATGTTAAACGGAAAGAATACATATTATATTATATTTGTGGTCTTATAAGACATTTTTTTTTTTATTAAATTTTGAATATATTAAAAATCATTCTTAGTTTTCATAATATTAGGATAATTTATATTAAACTAGCTTAATCTATAATTTATTATGGAATATGAATCTGGGGCTCAGTTTTTGTATTACATCTTTATTATACATTACCCACGTATTATACGCACTGGGTACTGAACATAATTTTCAATAACTCGTTAAGTGATAAGAATAATTTTAAATAAAAATAGACTTTAAGTTGTTGCTATAATTCCCAGGTGGTCACCCATCCGGAAGCTGGCAACACCGGGCCGATACGTATACTCAGAACGTGTTCTCGTTTTGAGCGTGGCCCCGCACCACTAATATTTTTTTTATAAACGACAGTCCCTCGACGGCTTGACCTAGTAAGGCGATACATACACTCAGAGGGTTTCCTAGTTTCGAGCATGGCCCCGCACCACTATATTTTTTTTATAGACTCTTTCCGATAAATGTTAGATACTCAATCAAGTCTTCCAATTTAGGGGCTAAAGATTAATATTTTGCAGATGACATAATTTTAAAGAGAGTCTGTGTGAACTCTGCAGAAACAAAATATTGTTATTATTAATATTGTTCATAAACTTTAATAAGTCAATTACCTAAGTCAATAATAATAATCCTTACCCATAGGACTAAAAATAGTATAGGTTGACAAACATTTTAATGAATGAGAAGAGACTTGTTTCATAAGAAAGTTCATCGCCTCCCCAGATAATACTTCTCACCAATATTAATGATTTGGATTAGTCTACCTAATACTACAAATAGGTGCTTCCAATCATTTAACACCATTTTTATAGTGTCTAACCATAGTGTTTTTCTTTTGTCTCGAACAAATTACTGGGTATTTGATTTAATTTTAATAATTTTATAAATGCTTATGTATAGAATGGTTGTTCATTAAACTTGAACAATATTTGTTGTTTTATTTTATAATTATCTAAATATTTTTAACCCACATTTGTAATTATTTATATTTTCCGTTAAAATCCATTATTATTTTACTGGTAGAGTAATATTATTTCTAAGAACATACTTGATGAACAAAATGCATGGACAAATTATTAAGCTATCAATACCAAGTACCGTAGAAATGCTATACTTGGAGCAGAAATCGATTTTTTTAGGATATTAGTGTCAACTATCAGCAAAATAGTATTTATATGAATTGTTCAATTAAAAATGATTATGTGTACCTTCTATGTGTAAGCTAAAATTCTTAATATATTATGAATAGGTACCTAATAACTATTATACTAATTACTAGCCTCTTAATTACTTATTAGGTACCAAGTAATTGAATTAAGATAAGTTTATATGATATGACTAGGTATATCAAAAAAAATAGTTGAACCAAAGTGTATTATAATTATTTAAATTTAACTTTACATATTTTTTTATATAGATATACATATACAGACAATGAAGAGGACGATTTTTAAAAACTTTTTATGAATTATGCTATAGAATCTTAATCATTAATATCATGCATAATATGTTATGTGCATTCCTTACAATTATGTGTTCTGAGTAGTTTAAAAATGCACCCATAGCCAGTTGTGTAACTAAAGCTAGAAAGGTAATTTTAAAATAAAATTTTCTTAATAGTTAATTTTTAGAAAAATATACCAAGTCTTAGAATTTAAAATGTTATACTTCAATTTTGTATCATTCTAAATGTAGGTTAGTGCTTTTAATCTTGCCAAGACAGGGCTACACACTTGCATTACAGAAGAAATACCTCAACTTGTGTAATTTTCACTATTTATGGTTAAAACCTATACATGGATCAACTGCAGATGGTTATTGAACCAAGCTAATATTACCAGCTAAGTCCATAAAAACAACTTGGTGAAATAAATTAAAGAAAAATATTTGAAAAATAGCAAATTCTTAGCGGGTGTATGTAGTTTTTGTATAATGAGAATGTGTACCTAAATGTAATATACTATTACACAATTATAGTATTATGTATACATAAATAATAATATTCTCATTTCATTTATTATTTGGAAACTGTTACAGAAATTTTTGTTGATTGATATATTGTAATATTTTTAGGGGCCTAAGTTATGGTATTTGATAGTACATACACCAAAGACCAAAAAATGCTACATTCTTACTCTAATGATTACATTTTTCCATAAGTACATAAGGTCAAGGTAAAAAGGTGAAACACATTGTAAAAAAAAAAAGATAAAGTATTTGAAAGTATACTTTTTAAAAGTATTATTTAGAAGACTGCTCATAGAATGTTATTACTTATGTTACAATAATTAAACTAAATAAGAGTTATTCTGATTTTTACACTACTATTAGAGTATATTAAAGAGAGTCTCTTTCTTTTCTAACTATTAAAATTATTAATAATAAATCTGTTTAATTCAATAAAAGAACTTTTTTATTAAAACATTTGCCATTAAAAATGTATGACAGTTATTTTCAATACTTTCTTCAGACACTTAAAAAAAAATTAAAAATTATGAGAATTATAAATTGGTAAATTATTTAAATTAATATTATATTGACTGGTGTAATGTAGATACATTCCGTATTACAATACATTATAAATTGAGGCATCTTAGCATAACAGCTTAAACCACAAAAAAATAATTATCCATTTTCTTTTTTTTAAGTTATCCAAAATTGAATGGAAAAATACTATTGTCCACTAGTCGTCTAGTCATTACATTTGTGTTTTAGTTAAGCAGTGTGGATGGAGTGGATATGACAAATATAGAACTAACATGACCAACGATAACCTTGAATATATTATACTTATACAATGCAACAAATAATTATTTAATAAGTAAACTCTTTAATATAATATATTATATAATATTATACTATATGTTAAATTAATTACAAACCTACAAAATAAAACCAAGAGTATTAGGAATACTTAACATTAAAATGTCCATGCACCTCAATTACAATAAATCTTTATGGTGCAATATAAAATCTTTTATTCTGATAAAGGTACACAATTTAGGACAGTAAAAAATGTTATTAAATTAAACAATTTATAAAAGAAAAACAGAAGAATCAAATCTTTATTTTAATATTAAACAAATGTATGCCCATCTTGGTAAATATTATAATATATAATTGTATAAATTATTTACATAATTTTTAATATATTATACAGGTATAATAATATAATATTGTACGTTGATTGATAATCTTATAAACTTTATTGTATAGGTATCAACAATTTTAACAAAAACACACCTTCAAATGCTTCAATAAATGCCTAGTTTCACACTTTCAGTCAGAATCTTAATAATTATAGTACCTATAACACACCAGCTAATATACCAGTACACTTAACATACTTATACGAATCTATTCATAATCTTACCGTTAATTAGAATGACGTCCATACCTACTGGTTACTCCGTGCCCTGAGAGGGTCAACCGTGCTCCCTCCAAATGAAAAATGACAGAATAATATTATTTATCATTGTGGTAATTAATTTTATTTTAATTATTTTACGCCATGTATGGTTTTATTTTTTGTTTTTCATTCCAAAAAATGAGCCCACTGTGGGCAAATTAGTGGGCAAAAATTAAGCCCACTAAAATATTATGCCCGGGGAAAAATCCCCAGCGTCCCCCCTCTAGTTCCGCCTCAGTACAGACTACAGATTGTATCTACCTTCAACAGGTTAGGTTATATATAGGTCATTTAGTTGTTTTCAACAAATCTAAATAGGTAACAGAAAAACGGAAAAGTCATCATTCCCCAACTCGTGTTATTAGTTGTATGCACCACACCAATTTTTTTATTAAAAGAAATAAATAAGTTTCTATACTCATAAGTATGCATAGAATTTATTGACATAATAGAATTATAATATTATATTACATGGCATTTCATAATATTATTATCGTTATAATTTAATAAAATCATATTGATACATCACACTTCATAATATCGTAATTACATTATTATATAACAATTAAATATATAGGAATAAGGTTTATAGGTTTTTCACTGTGCTGTTAGAGGTTTTTATATTTTATACGTATGAATATATTATGGTTCCATATGTAGACACATTTTAATGATAATAGGTATAAGAGTTCACATAATTGAAATGTTTAGTTATGTTAATTAATAACAAACAATTTCATACATGACCTTTTATAATATTATTATTTGATTTGTTTTGACATTTTTATTTTATCAGCCACTTATATTATTCTGTAGAACAACCGGCGTGAACACGAATCGTATACCATTCATATGCACACAACACAAATTATATCATTTATATTATTTTAATACAACTTTCAATAAAGCTTTACAAGAATGTACATTTTTATATTATAAAATCTAAATATTATTATCATATTATTAATTTACAACACACAAACGTACAATACGCTATTTCACATTACACGTTACAATGAAATATATTACCTATATCATTATTACATGCTACTAGCATGTAACCAAAATTGTATAAATATAGAATAAACATCAATATAAATGGCAAGGTTTTGTAATTGCGGTCTGTACCAGCGGCGTGCTCAACTTTTTTGAAGGGGGGGATATTATAATATGTATCCCCTATATTATGCATTTTTGACTACATTATACATATAGCGTGGGAAACATATTTTTATTGCTTTATCATATAATATTACCTATATGTGATAAAAATAAGCCAAACAGGGAGGATATGACACCCATATTCTCCCGCTACCCCGTGAGCACGCCCTTGGACTGTACGTCTATTATACCATAATATAGACAGTCTTGTAAAATACTTGAATTTATGTAATTAATATCTTATTTGAGTCAGAATATTCAAATTGTTTTTAAGTATATTTAAATACTTTCTAATCAAATACTTACTAATTTTGTTTCTATTAAGTTTTAATACTTTCTATTTTAATTTTAATTTCAATCACCTAAAATGAAAATAGAAAATATTTAAACTATTTAAATTCTTCGATAAAATAAAGAAGAGCATTAATAGTTAAACAAAGTGATTTGTTTGAAAAGTTGATTTATAAGGTAAAAAAAATATTTATAAAAAATTTGAAAGTATTTGAAAGTATCCAAAAATATATAAACCAATACTGTTTTCACCGAGTATTAATACATATCTTAAATACTTTTAAAAACAACTATCTGTATTTGAATACTTTTAAAAAGTATCTTTTACAAGACTGCATATAGGAAGTTATTACTGTTACCTACTTATTGATGTAGGGAAGTTATAACACAATGGTAGATAAAGTGTGTGCATTAAAATAAATTTTAATAACAAATAGATAATGGGAGAAAAAAATGAATCTGTTGCAATGACAAATGCTTATACAATATTATATAATATGAACATTTTCTTAAGTATATTTTGACATCGAATAACCGATTATAATTTTTAAATTTTCTCATCGCTGACAAATTTTTATTACGTTATTCGAAAAAGAAATTCAATTTAAAATCCAGGCGTAATCATTACAAATTGTGTGTTCGTTTTTAAACGGTTAGCTGTTGACAAAAATAATAATGCAAGATTGTAGATAGTTTTAAGGTTAATTAATTTTTTAGATTTTTAAATACAATTCTTGGAGTTTACGGCTTTTGAGTTATTTCTATAGTGTGAAATATACTGTTGTACAGGGTGATATTTTAAGCATGCTAACCTTGTTTTTATACTTAAATTATGCATACATTTGAAATTCTGATTTTTCAGAATTTTTAAGTCAGTTGAACACTAGATTTTCGGATATTTGAGATTTTTCATATCACTTAAGATGATCGCACAGGATAATCCTGTGATAATACAAACGTCTGTTTTTCAAATAGGAACCAACCTTTTTCATTTTCAATTATTCACCAGATTTTTATTTTTAGAATTTTTATTTAGTTATATCAGAATTCTTAAAAAAAAATCATCAGCTAAATAATTTGCAGTAAAAAGGGGGTTCTCGTTTGAAAAATGGAAGTTTGAATCGGCTAAGGAAAAAAATCAGACATTTTAAAATACGGTTTTTAAGTATATAGATGTACTTAAAAATTCTAAAGATCAGAATTTGAATGAATATACTGTTAAAAGGAAAAACGGAGGCGATCGTGGTTATAAATCACTCTGTATATCGATCAATGGGATATACAATATTATGACTTCTATTTGAATTCGAATCATTTATTTCTTAATCAGTAAAACAGTAGGTAGGTATGTAAACACGGCCGTGGTAATGTGTGTTTATGGACGATTTTGAACACTTGAATCACGGAAATTATAATGCTATAACAAATTTTTATATCATGCATTGTGTATTAAATTGTATTGAGGGCTCGGTCGTATTGAGATTTTAAATAAAAAACAAATTACTTATTTACATCCAGAGCGATTTGAAAATAACATTTTCCAACCGACATAATATCAAAATATCGTTGAATTAATATTTTATAAATGTCGACCGTAATAGGCATTATAATATATATTACAGATTATTATACAAATAGAGTTAACAATATTATTATTTATTAACCTCCACTGAATCACATCAAACATAACAGTGACAATTGGACTTTCCCTATCGAAATACCAAGACAATTTCAAGTTATCTTAACAATACTCAGAATCGGACACACTCAAATCTCCCACAGTTTCTTAATGGCCAAGAAGAACTTCCAATATGCATAGCCTGTGGTGTTAAAGTCACCATCAACCATATTCTCACTGAATGCCGAATATATCACAACATTAAAACAAGTTCCAACCTGCCTGGATCATTAGCAGAAATACTTCACAATCATCCTTAGCCAGTATCCAACATCATCTAATTCATCACAGCTACCAAACTTCAAACCAAGATTGAAAAACCACTTAGAATTATTAGAATAAGAGACAATATACATGTAATTAAATAATTTGTAAACCCGATGGCCTATGTTGCCGAGGGTCTTAATAATAAAAAAAAAATATAATTTATACATAAAATTTAATGAATCGACTATTCATCTATAGTCTATACTATATAATTCTATAAAATGTAAAACATTTTTTGCACAATAAATTAAAAATAATTAGGTAATAATTGAATAATTCCGGTAATAAATAATACTGTTCGAACGTATCGTGTGTCGTGATTATATTGGTACATACTTGAACTGAGATTTAAACAGTAGACCAAAAAAAAAAAAAAACAATCTTTTAGAAATCATATATAGTTATTTTACGGTTATTGCCTTATTATTGACGATATATTTTTTAATTTAAACGCAACTTAACGCATAGGCTGTTGAACATAGCGTTCCACTAGTATAGGTACATGTTCATCATAATATCATTATTGGTAATACTTGCTCGATATAATAATATTTCAAACGTGAAACGATGGACTTGATTAATAACTATAATAATGGGTTTTCATGTCGAACATGTATATTATAGAACATTTTAACGCGGAAATATTTATTTTTACGGAATGGATACAAATATTATATATTATTATTTAAGTGTCACGTATTAAAATGCATTTTATAGATTATATTGGTGGCGTTTTTATATTGATTTTTCATATACGCACACACAATAGGTAATATGTTATAAACAGGGTGATTTTAAAGCATGCTTACTCTATTCTTATGCATAAATTAGCGAATATTCAAATTTTGGAGTTTTTAAACACACTTGAATACCTTATTTTTGAGTACTTGAGATTTTTTACCACTTAAGGATGATCCCGTGATAATAAAAATATCTGTTTTTCAAATAGAAACCGCACTCTTTTTCAATTCTAATTCTCCAACATTGTATCAGATATTTTTTTTTGAGGATTTTCATGTACCTATCTAAGTCATAGTTAGAGCAAGTGGTTTTTGACTTGGTGTATTAAGGATAATATATTAATATGTCTATGGTAATGAGTTAAGTAGATTGGGGGCTTTGATAGTTAGATGATTTGAAAATATGTTTTTTTAATATTTGTAATTACTATTGATCTATCAATATAAATAATTTGTAAATATGATCCAACTATAATAAATAATACATCTTATATTACAATATATATTTATATTTGTGTAAAACCATTTTTAAGGATTATAATTCTTAGTATGAACATTTTTAAAACTTTAAAATTCATTAGAATTTTGATTCTAATATAGGCTCATCAAATTTTTCAAGAAAATCATCCACTAAATAATTTACATTAAATAAAGGGGGTTCTCGTTTGAAAATAGAAGTTTGTACATATTAGGCTCCTTAAATAGTACAAAAAATATAAGACAATTTAAAATATAGGATTTAGCCCTTTAGGTATACTTAAAAATCCTAACTCAGAATTTGAATAAATTCACTATTAAAGGGAAAAATGGGAGCGATCATGCTTAAAAAATCACCCTGTTTGTATGTGACTATGTAAATAGGAGACCATCGATATTCAGTCTTAAGTACCAACATAATATGGTGTGCGCTGTGGCTTAACTTTTTATTAGAAACGGGACCGTAGGACAGTATATGGAATGTTTATTACGAGTTCGAGTCTGAAAAACACGTCCGGTAAGTCATATACATAGGACGATTTTCTATTTTATAAGAACCAATATATTACTCACTCGTAGCCTTTTGTAAAAAAAAGTCATTGATATAGATTGTGTATTTCTTATTAAAAAAATTAAAAGATTATTAAACTAAGAATAGATATACCGTATACAACTATGATAGTATGCGCTAGATTGAAAATTAATTTTCAATGCAACCGAGTTTAAGTGACTGTATTATATTAATATAACCAACAATGAAAATATTTTTACAATAACGACAACAATAATATTGCACTAATGTAGTACCTAATGTAGGTACCATTTATTAAAATTCGAATTTTTGGAATTTTCAAGTAGGTACTATTTATATTACTTGAGTACCATAATATTTTCAAATATTTAGGATTTAAAGAGTGCCTTGTTGCGATGCAATAAACTACAATTTTTTTCAAATGTAATTCACTTTTTTTATTGTATATTGTTATAAAGAGAAGATTTTTTTTTGAAAATGTTAGTGTATAATATTTTATATACACAGATAGAAATCGCAATTTTAACCAGTATATTCTGAGTTATTAAACTTTAAGCACGAATAAGTCCACGATAATAGGTTTTGAAGATATGAGAGGTATGATGATTTGAAAATGATATCGTAAATAATATATAAATTCATCAAAATCTTATAATTTGTAAAAATTATTCAAGTATAGTAATAGTACTAGACTAATGCCGGGTCGCATGAACAATAAATAAATTTAATGGTTCAATAAAATTGAATTGACCAATCATTGCATGGCCACTAAATCATGTTTAAGTGACCATTAGCTCACTATTGCAATAAAATACGTTTAGTGATGGTTCATGCAACCCTGCATAAATATTATTTCTATTTTATGTTTATGTATACTATTATTAGGGCATTTTGGAGACTTGGAGTAAGGAGTATTAATATATATTCTATTTTTTCAATAAGTACATACAAATTAATAGCTCAGAAACTACTTGTTCGAATTTCAATTTAGATACGTCAATAATATAAACAAAAAATCATATACTCAACAATTTACAATAAAAATGGATGGATCCCATTTGATTCAAAAAGTTTGTATCAATTTTCATCACGGGAAAATCTTTAAGTGGAATAACCCTTAATTAGTATTACAAATCTCAGTTCTTAAAAATGATATGGTCAAAATTAAAAAAAACATAATTTAAATAAATGCACTATTAAAGGATACCCTTTGGGTGAGTATGGTTGGTGAATCATCCTGTTTATGACGTCTTACAACAGACCCACAGTTTCCTTTCCTTTTTGGGTTTACATTTTATAAGCACGAGTTCATCTGATCCTGCATATTGGTACATGTAAAATGCTTGGTGAATTACTCTATCCCCCATTTATAACAAGAAGTTAATTAATTTACGTTTATGTTGTACAATAACTTAAACGTACTCGTTTTTTTATTTGTTTTTATATACCTACCTATTAGCCGATAAAGTTTCGTAATATTATTATAATGCCTTTTTTAATCATGCAATTCAAGTTAATTAATTATAGCTAGTACATTTTGTACGATTTGTATAATTATATTAAATTAGTTTTATTGTTCCATACACTTCTACAAGAGAAAGATAGAAAGCGAGAGTGATAGGGAGGGGGGCAAGAGTGTGGGAGAGAGATGAGAGTGCCTAATTATTTTTAATATTACATAGGATATAATTATTTACGATTAAAAATCCTTGTGGTTAAAAGAAAAATTAATTTTGACTTATTACATCATATTATTATACATAAATATATATTATAGTCATAAACAAGATATTATATGTATGTAGTTAGGTATGTTAAGTTATATGTGTACAAAATGTGTCAGAAATAACTGAAAAATGTAATAACTTTCATTACTATCAGTACATCATTTTTTTTTTAGATTCGTCATTAATAATTATAAATATTAAAACAATCTAAAAATATCAATAAAAACGAAGGTCCATCTCATATCCATCAGTTTCGTTTTGGTAGTTGGATTTAAATGTTGACTTGTGAAAAATATTTTTGAATATTGTATAAGTATACTGTATAGTGGTGTCATAACTCATAAGTGGAAATAATTTTTAGGTGGTATAAGTAATTCCAGTTCGATGGAACTGAAAAAAATGTTTGAGAACAGTTGTAGTTGCACGATGAAAAACATAATATAATATTACCAGCACGTCTGCGTTAAGTGTATTTATACATAGGTATTTCTTCTGTGGGCGAATTAAACAAAATATCAAAAACTACATTGCTTAAATCAATTCATGATATTAACAATATAATGTTATTATTTTTCAATGGAGTAAATTTAAAATTTTTTTCGTAGTATCTTAACTAAACATTGTAATTTTATGAGTAGGACGTAGGTACATATTATATATAAATATATATATTTTTTATCATATTTATAGAATTTAAAAATATGCATTATAATATTCGGCGCATCCGAGTTGGGTCCCGAGTACTAGGGTTAAATCACAGGTACTACACTAGTTGGGTCCGGGTTTTTTTTAGGTACTACACGAGTTGGGTCCGGGATTTTTGCAGGTACTATACACTAGTTGGGTCCATGATTTTTTCAGGTACTACACTAGTTAGGTCTGGGATTATTTTAAGACACATATATTAAAATAAGAAGCTCAGAAATAATTAAAAAAAAGAAACTGTATTATACTAAAAGAAAAATGTATAAAAGACAAAATAAATGAAAATAATGCAGGAATAATTAATTGATTTGATTCTGTAAATTTTGTTGATTTATAACATTTTTCATATTTTTTCTTTGTTTGGTACCTGCATGTTATTGCCATTTATTATTAAAATAAATTTTGAATAATTTATATTTTTAATGGCAAAGAAAATAAAAAAAATGAACTGTAAAAAACATTTTTAACCATACTTTTGGTCTAAATAGATCATAGACAGTCCTAAGTCTGTTAAAATGGGAAAGAAATTATATTATGTACTCACCAAAAAAAAATTAAGGACCCAACTAGTGTAAGTTGTATCCGTGAAAATCCCGGACCCAACTAGTGTAGTACCTGTAAAAAACCCGGACCCAACTAGTGTAGTATCTGTACAAATCCCGGACCCAACTAGTATAGCAATTTTTAATTCGGGACCCAACTCGGATGCAGCCATAATATTATACTAGGACAATAATTAGGTTTTACGAGAAATGAATTGATTAATTAAAATAATTGATCAGCATTCTTTATAATATTATACCTATTAGGACAGTAATTAGATTTAGCGATAATTTAACTAATTACCTACCAATTTACGGTAATCAAAATAATATTATAATATATAACTAGGGTATTGGTAGTATACGCTCAAGCACATCGTCATATGACGATAAATAATGATAGTCATGTTAATTGTATACACAGACATTGGTGATTTGTTCAAGTATGGCTGTGTGTGCACGTAATAATCATTGTTAAATGGAAAAAAAAAATGTTTGGTCGTGGGTGTATAGCACAATCGAAATTAACTAATGTTGCAATAATCGTGTGTATATAGGTAAAATAAAATATTATGAACAAACAATATCAATTTGACGTACCTATACAACAATAATAATATAGTATGGCTATTGTGAACCAATATAAACCCAATTTAATTTCCGCTAACATAATAATAATAGGTATCATACATTATTATTATTATTATTATTATTGTGATGTCGATGGGGCAAAAAATGATGGGTTGGATATAATTATATTGAACTGTACGCAAAGGAATTGGGTGCATTTTTTTTAGAAAATCAAGTTTTAGATTGACAAGTTTAAAAAAATATTTATTAGAATATGAATATTTTAGAATAACTGTATTTTAGATTATAAATTATTATTATCAACTGTTAGTGTGGAATTACGATTAAGTTCCATATCTGTGATTGGGAGTACGGGAAATATAAAAATAAAAATGTTTAAATAATATATAATATTGATATTTATAATATATTTTTATTTACAAATGAATAGACGAGAATTATAATATTATGATTTTTATATTGTTCATATTTTTTTTTTCTGTAAATGAATGCGAGTAGTTACCCATGCAGTAAACAAAACGAATATATATGAAAGTCTGCGTTCTAAAATGTTTATATTCTAAAACAT
Organism: Nasonovia ribisnigri; assembly: GCA_027563435.1. NCBI lineage: Eukaryota > Metazoa > Arthropoda > Insecta > Hemiptera > Aphididae > Nasonovia > Nasonovia ribisnigri. Next base: position 209,264 of record JANEHU010001825.1, read on the forward strand.
AGCTTTTCTAAAACTTGGTATTCTAACACACGACTTTCAAAAACCAGCCTCTGTACCAAACGTAGATTGGTGGTTGGTAGGTATTATATATTATTATATAGTTAAAGCGCGCTAGCAACGACATTTTTACAGTTATCTAATCTAATTTTGTTATTATTTCGATTTCTTCGACCCAAAATCCGAGGATTTTCTCCCCGGGGACGTTAATATTGAACAACAATGAAAACGACGAGCAATCTGCCGAGGCTAAGGGTACCTACTACCTATTATTATCTCATTACTGGAAATTTGTAACCACCGCCAAAACTATACTAACCACGTGGGTCTTTAATAATTTAATAAAACGATTTCTGTGGTTTTCATTGTTGTACGATGATAGACCTACAGAGTGATGCACCAAGCATGCTCGCCTTCTTTAATATTGTGCAACAATTCAAGTATTACGACATTTCTTGGATTTTTTAGTATACTTAAAAACCATATTTTCAGATATTAGGATATGTTGTAATATATTATTCGAAGAGTGTCCCGGGGCGATAAGAATTTTTTTTTTCAAATGAACATCAGCTCTTTTTTCCGTAAATCGTTAAGCATACGGATTTTTTTTTTTAAAACATTGATGCACTGTCGAATTTCGGACGAGAAGTTTCTTAGTTATTAAACTTTATGTACTGAGGAAAATAATCCTTCGAAAAATAGTTTCGTCGAATAATGAATTCTATATCAATCAATATAAGAGTTCATTTTATACTCTTACTATATTTACACATGGTCAATTATACGTTGCATTAAAATGATGACAAAGTACTAGGTGATTTAGGATTACGTGCAAATTTGAAAATAAATTACCTTATTGAAAATATTGTATTTTATGAGGTGCATTACTGTGTACCATGTGCATTGTATTTTATTTAAAATGTAATTAATTTTTAATGATTGTATTATTATTTTTCATTTCAAATTTTTTATATTTGTGCTCTCAGCTCGGAAAAAAAAGATCGAAGGGTAAGTGAGCGAATCGAGCAGGCTGCAGTGGGTTTATATTAAATATAAGTAATATTAATTTGTCTAGTACTTATAGTAATACTTGGAAAATGTTTATAAATTATAATAAAATTCTGATATACTAAGAGTTCAAGTTGGTAATTTTCCAAGGCGCAAGAACTAGGCAAATTATGTGGCAGGTATATCCTATTTATGTCAATGTATGTGAGTGTAAATTAACATTAGTGTGGTTGCGATCACACCGCATCGTATCTCAAAGCGTTCTCGCACTCGCAGGCAAATTATTAAATAATAAAAAGTATTTGGTTATTTTTTGAGTAGAAACATATCCCTTGGTTATGAAAACATTGTAAGACTTAGGCTGGTGTGATTTTATTTCTGTAAAAATCCTAACATTTGTAAACATCTCTTTTAGAAAATGGTTGAAGAATTCTTTAGAAATAAGAATTTTTTCAATAGATACATCATACATATGATTGAACAAATAAGTTGTAAAGACTGAAATTTATATAATATTATAATATTGTCAAAACATCAATCTTTGAAAAAATGCTCCGACTGTTCTCCTCTAAAGAAGATATTAAGAAATGTTATTATTTTTGAAGCACTAAAATGGAACATCGAAGGGTCTAAAAAAATTTTTTTTGACTGGCTAGAATCACTTTACATTAAAAATTAGTAATTGTCAATTACTATGATTTTCATATCGCCACAGCAGTCTCGTATCTTTTTACCTAAATTATATCTATTTTATATTGGTTCTAGTACATACAGTTTAATAATTTAGAAATTACTAGTTCTAAGAAGTTTATAAAAAAAAAAAAACACTTGCTCAACAGTTCACGGTTAAAAAGTCGGTTGTGATTTGAAAAATAAAAGTTTGTATCACCGCCAAAGACGACATAATATTCCTTATACATAAATGACATAAAATAATATATTACCTATGTATGTTATGTAACTATTTCAGAATATGATCATATAAGTAAGTACTCAAAAGTTCCAAAAATCATTCAATAAATACGTCGATTCAGGAATATAACTGGGGTGAGCACGGCCGGTGAATCACTGCAGCAGTGTACCTATATATTACGTACTATAGCAATACTATTTAACGAGGAAAACGAGAGGCTGACCTATATAAAACGCGTTTTCGACGACGAAAAACAAAAAGCGCTGCTCGCACTTGTTATATACACGCACAACGACTATATTACAATATTCTATTAAGATTTCCGACTGGTTTCGCGTCCGCTTTAAATGCAAGTCTCCGCTTCGGTGCAACGCGGGTTATCGGTCGGCTGCAGCGTTTCGCAGCCCTGCACCTGCAGTTGCACTTTGTTGCAGTTGCCTTGTTGCGTGGCGGCGGCGGCCTTGTTGTCCGGGCTCTGCACGGTCACCCTGAGCAGCGTTTTGTAGCACTGCGCGTTCCCGTTGACCGGCGAGATCATCACCATCACGTCGGAGGCCGCGGAGGCGGACGACGGACGGCCACAACCACCGACCCCGCAATCGTCGGACGGCGGTGGTGCCGTGTAATGGTGATGGTGTTGCGGCGGTTCGGCCTGCAGGTTCCTGGTGGACCGGTGAACCACCGACTTGCGGCTGCAGTCGGCGGTGCTGATGATCGTGTTCAGAGGCATGGTCGTGTCCCGGAAGCTCGACTGCAGGTCCCTGGACATCCGGTTCCGCCGGTCGCCCGAGTATCCGCACAGCGTCTCCCGGAACGCTCTCCTGTACTTCATCGACATCAGATTGTACAGGATCGGGTTGACCGTCGACGAGAAGTAATAGAAGCAACCGGCGATCGTGTACAGCAGCTCGTTGACCTGCGTGTAGTAAGGCGAGTCCTTGGCGTACAGGTAGAGCAGTCGCTGAGCGTGGAACGGTGCCCAGCACAAGAAGAACGCGATGACGACGGCCGCTGGAAACCACGATGGGTACATAATATTATTTTAAAATAATTAAATCATGGTTTAATAAAATTATTAAATTGAATAATTCGTAGCACATATAGCATAAACGCTATGGTGCTATACAGTATCATATGGCTGCAGGGTTATTCAAAATTATAATCATCCGATGTCATCTGCATCTGATCTTACGCCACGTGACTATACTGCTTATTTTGAGGACATAATTACGTGGAAGATACCATGTAGGTACCACCATTATTATCATCAACCTGTCTTATTAATAATACTTTTCAAATGTATTCAAATACGTATTCGAATACCGTCTTTCAAAAGTATTTGAATATAAATACAAATACATTTAAAAGTACTCAAGATACATTAACAGTACTTTTTTTTGTATTAAAATATTTGCATGTTTATCACGAACGTAAACCTACTTAAAATTATTAATAAATATTAAAATGAAAGAACGATCTAGTAAATACATTCTTTAATTGGAATTTCAGATTTGTCACATATAGGTGCCTAACCTGACCTACAATCAGTCTTGTTAAGTATTCGAATGCAGGTATTTAAGGACAATTTTTACAACAGTAAAATATGAAACAAAACTATTGGTCGGTGAAATACAATTGTAAAAAGAAATGAAAGTATTTAGTATTCTGGAAAAAAGATACAAAGAAAAAGTCTTTGAATACAAGTATTCGAATACCTACTTAACAAGATTGTCACCAACCACTTCAGAGTTGCTGAAAGATTAGAGCAGTCAATCACAGCGGATGTACATGGAATGAATTTGGATTCTGACTTACGTTGTTCGTGTGACCAAGGAAAGCCACGTATAGGTTTAGAACATTATTTATAAAATATATTTGAAATATTATTCTTTTATTTAATGTACCCATATCATATATTATTTTAAACCTAAAAATCATATGAAACATTTTGAAAAATCCTGTATTATTATTTATTATATAGTCGAATTGATGGAGGATTTGAGTTATTAAATGTTTAGAGGTATCTATACATAGGTATCAAAAACCAATCGAATGTCATGGCGTCTGAAAGAGAATGTTTTATTTCAAATAATATTAAAATTCGATATAGTTATACATTGGAGAGTTCACTGTATTATTTAAATTACGATATTACTGTATTGGGGGGGGGGGAACTACATCTGTACTCTATATTCGACGATTAAAGCATTTTAATCAGGTCACTAGCACATGAATTACGAGTATGTAGCATTTCTGGAGTCATACGTATCTGGTATCTGGTCAGCTGTTTGAACATCGGAACAATCGTTATTCGGAGGCGCTCATAGCCATTACTATTCTGACTGATATGTCAATTGATACAATGGTCGAGTTGTTCATTAATATTTGTTTATGTAGACAGTTGATAGTTTGAATTAAGTTAACTGAGAGTGTGTTTGTACAGGCTTGTTTACATTGAAAATCACAAGATAATTACGCATTTTACTGAAGAAAAGTATAGAATATTTTTTATTCTAACGACTACCGATAGTTAATAATTGTTATTAAAAAGTATTTATTGCATAGATTTATTAATATTTTCTGCCTAGCGGGCTCTCATTGTTTGCCAAATATAAACGAATTTTATTTAACTTACATCTAACTTTTTAGTTGTTCAAAATTAATTAACTATTCAGATTATGGCTGTAAGTTTCTGTTTATCCGCTTCTGTGATATCAAAACAAAACGTAGCATAAATAATAAATATAATACGAATAAAACAACCGCGATGATACACCAGTGCAGGTTATGGTCGTTACTGGTTCAAATTATAATTATTTCATGTTGAATGTTGATATTACATGACGCATATTGGCCCCTAATGAAATGTGACCTATTCTATTTCTTCTTATTGGAGTAATTAGAAGGAACCTATAATATATTTCCAATATTTTGTTTAATGGTCCATTCGAGAGCAGCATCAGTTCTACTATTATATGCCCTACCATAGTGAAAGGCAGCAACTACACAAATGTAAATGTTGGGAAAATGGATTTTTATTTTTTTTTAAAACTTTTTTGTTTGATGTAACGAAATTATTCATTAAAATATTGATCGTTATTAATCGTAGTAATTTACCTCTGAAACTGATCTGGATAATTTTATTTTTGTTAAATTAAGATATGCGTTTGTAATAATCAAAAATGATAACAATTGTAATTAAAAAGGCTGTATCTACACAGATAAGTGGAAATATTTTGATGATATTAATTCCAACTAATCATGATATATATGATGTCTGATCAAAGTTACGAAAAAACTCATTAAAATCTGTATTGAATATAATCGTTAAAGATGACATTCAATAATAAATATGTAGATACTACTAGGCATCTGTAGTAGGTCAGTTAATCTAGGGTTACCAGATATTATATAATCAGTACCTTCCAAATAAATTTACTAGACATATTAACACTTAACAGTACCTAACAACACCAACTGCGTTTTCTTCTAGGATATGTCATTTACTGCTGATTTGTGTAGTACATATTCTGTGATATTTTACCAGTTACAACATATAATTCAATATTTTGATGGTGTAAATTTTTGTATAGCTGTATTTGACCTAGAATAAAACTTTGTAAAATGGTCCGATAAACAATATACTGAAATAATATCATTATTGAACAACTATGGGTCACTGCCTTTCACTTTGGTAGGGTGTAATACAGTTTTAGAATTGCGATTGATAACAGAATAGGTATTGATCAAAATCGATCTTTTTAACGTAAGGTAATACTTTCCTCAGTCAATTTTTGTGGATTGTCAATAGAAAAAATAAAGTTCATAACGGTGATACAATAATATATAGGCAGTTATTATATCATATTATAAAATTAAACAACGTTTGACGTGTTATTGATATGTATTAATTATTTATCTAATGAATTATAATGATAAGATCATAGATACAGTGGTTTAAACGATAAATGATAATATTACTACCCGAGGAATGTTTAAAAAATCACCCTGTATTATCTATATTTTTTCAGATTTGAATGTATTTATTTCACAATTATAATATAAAATATACATTATATATGCATTATAGATGTTACACAAACGAGATATCATTATAAAAATATGCACCATATCGCAAATTTCATTTCGTTTCGAATTATAATTGCTTTTCGAATATTGTATTGGTTTTTAAAACATTCCCCAATCCCTTCCACATAAAAATGACGTTTTATAAATTGATAATCAAAACTGAATGTGTATTTTCGACCTATTACATTATTTATTTGTGTGTATTTATTTTTGTAAAATAATTATGGCAAAGCTCTCATATGCCATTTGATTTTTGTTTTTTTTTTATAAACAAGTTATTTAGTTATCTCGTTATCAAAATGTAGTTCAAGGGTATAATATCTTACAGAACTCTCGTATATACAATTGTTGACAGATCTTAAAATGTTTCTGCTCGGGTCATATAAATATAATCTATTTATCTTCTACGTCTGTAGAATTAATAAATATAATAAATAAAAAAGTTGTAGTCAGCCCAAAAACATATTTATGTTAAAATTAATTTTCATTTATCAAAACATATATAGGTACATGCAGTAGATGTTATTGATTTTTATTCGGGTACAAAATATGCGTTCAAAAGTGAATTGGCATTTATACCTCCTCAAATCGACAATATTAGGTAACAATAATAATTATAATGTCTTTGCAATAATAATGTATAGTTACCTAGCATCCTGACTATTGACTTTTTCGATTGAATTTGTTTGGTCTCCCCGTGCACGTTGCCCTGCATTTGTTTTCCCAGCGAGTGTCTCGAACTCTGTCTGATCTGGAGCCCGATGAGCACATACAACACAATGATGATCATCATCGGGACGAGAAAGAAGAGCAGTGAGCTCAACTCGTATACAGGCACTCCTGTCGGCACGTTCTTATCCAGCATCGCGCAAAACGCGCTCTCGTACAACGGATATCCTGACCCTTGAATAATATATATAACAATATCATGTAATTTGGTTTAGTAATTATTATAATATTCTCAGCGAAGTCGCGTACTGCTCGTACGCGATTATTTACGCACGAATTATCGCCATTTGTATTCACGGTTCGTATATAAAGGCAAATCGCAATTTAGTTTTAATAATAATAGTAATAAAACAGTTAATAGCTGCAAACATAAACGTATATCATCACGATGCGAGTATACAAAAACTACGCAATCGTATAATAATAGTAATAATAATAATAATATGAAGGTTAGGTTACCCTTATCTTCTGTCAGTGGTGTTCTCAGGAATTTTCGACGGGGGGAAGGTTGAGGATAATTTTTATGTAGGGGGCCTATTGGAACACCATGCCCTCTATACAAGGAGATTCTATTGAAGGTAAATATTTTTATTTTCGAAAAATATCATCAATTTTTTTAATTTTATTTTTTTTTTATAATTTGAATTTACATACAATTCAACGCATAATGGTAAAATACGTCTACCCGATAAAATACGTCTTGAAATATAGTAACAAAAAATGTTAGTCAAACAATATTTTTTATTAATTGTATTAAATTAACTTAAATGTAGACATCAATTGCATTTTATTCTGCACATCAGCACATGTTACTTTTTTTTCTAATATTTTATTAAAATTCCGATATTTATATGGCACACAAAATAAATCAAATTTCACGCATATTATTAAAAAAAAAATCCACCAAAAATAGGAAAATAGCAGTAAAAAGTATAAAATCCTTAAAATATGCAATGTAAAATTTTATGGTTGGTGTCCTTGATGGCTTGACGCATAAAACGTTTTATAGCTCAATTATCTATAGTTCTAACTTTTATTTATATCTGTAATCTATAATATAATTAGCTAATGGTATTAAATCCGAGTTCAAGTTATAAGCATTCTAACTTTAGACGAGTGAAATAGTGGACCAGCATCTTACTGTGTATCTTTCTACCTTTTGTGCTACTCCACTCCACTCGTCTAAACTAATTCAAAGTTTGTTTTTTAGACATACAAATCCTCAGGGTATGAAATTCAAAATACAATATGCTATCGTTTAAAAAAATTATAAAGATAAAAAAAAATTACAAAAAAATTGTTCATTTTTCCTCAGCATATAAAAAACAATGAATCATAGATAAGAAGATTGAATATAAATATAAATACATTTTTAACGTATTGAACATATACTTAACAAGTACTTTTTTTTGTACGTTAAATATTTAAAGTTACTAATAAATATATTTCAATTAAATAACTAATAAATACGTTCCTTAATTGGAAATCTTTAATTGGAAATCTTATAAATTCTTCGAAGTAGTATAAATTATTATTTTTTAAAACAATAAAAAATTCTAGAACAATATACAAAGAAAAAAGAGTTTTAAAGTCTTGAAATTACACCTGTCAAATAGTATCTGAGAAGTATTTGAAATACCAAAATAGTATTTGAATACAAATACTCGAATACTCTTAATAAGACTGACATGGAGTTAAGGTATAGGTACTAATACGGTGGAGATGAAATGAATAATTATTCGATTGCAAAATCGGTCCATTACCCGGTGGATAATCCACATAGTCGACGGTGGTGAACATGGCGAACGGCAGAGCGGCAAAAAACGAAATCACCCATACGACTGCGATGATTCGGACTGCTCTCTTCAACCCGGACATGGCATACGAATGAAGGGGATGACAGATGGCCAAGTACCTTTCCATCGAAAACGCCACGATGGTCAAAACCGACGTATACGAAGTCCTGTACATGTTATAATAATAATAATAATAATAATAGATGAATCATAACGTATACCGTTTTTAATACATTATTGTGTGCGTTTGGGCGGGTGTGACGAATGACAAATGACAATACAAATTATTATTATCTTGCATTTGTAATTGAACGATCAGAAATCATAATATGGCAATATTGAATCCCAGGAAAAAATAACCACGGAAAAAATAACCCTATAACAAAAATGATGTGTTCCTCACACGTCATAATATTATATTCACGAGGTTTCGATGTCAGTCTATCTATGTATGATTTAAAAACAAACAAACAGTCAATCTTTTATACCATTATATGTCAGTAGTTATCATATTATATATCTGTCGTCCGATCGATATGACTGCAGACAGACTGTCTCCGCTCCGAATCGTTTTATTGTAGGTTTATACGATTATGGGTAAAAAAACGATTGCGTACATTCGTTATCGGTGGTACTTTTTTAAGCCACATGATTGCTTATGATTTTACCTGATTTTTAATTGTACGATTGCGTACGAATTATTATTAAGCGTTGTTACCAATTTTTATACCGGTATATATACCGCACGATTACACGAGTTAATTGGAAATAATTTATAAATATTTTGCATTTTTTCATAGCCTGCAGGTTAAGCTTTTTTATTACCTACCTACGTTTATCGTCAATGATATCAGATATATATGATGTCAAATATATCAGATATAACGAAATTTCGTTATTTCCGATAAAAAGGGTATTTTCTGGCTTACAGTTCGTTTTTGATCGTGACACGTATGTCTATTTTATTTATATCGACGTTTAGTAATACGGAAAATGCAATTAAACTTATAGAATCCGAAAAAGAAGAACAGTTAGTTCTTTGAAATAATAATAAGTATAGACATGTAAGAACACGTAAAGACGGAATGTATAAATGGCTTTGTACAGTAAAAACTTGTTACGCAAGCATAGGTATAGTTGCTGACGCTCAGTACTTCAATTGTCAATATTACACGTGGACTTAAATCTGATGTGAAAATAGAACGACATTTATTGCGGAAAAATTTTAAAAGACAAGCAAAAGATGGAGTTTCAACGTGACCTATCAAAAATATTAGAAAAGAACTAAGTAATAATGTAAGTTGTAATTTTGAAATGAAATTGAGTTCGAAAAGATATGGATGATAAGAGAAGACAACCGTATAAACTATTTCTGATTTCTATAAATGATGCCATACGTCAGTTACAGAATACGAAAAATGACATTTATTGTGTATGTTGTTAGAAGATAAATTTGTTCATGTGTCGACTGGAAAACAATTTCAGAACTATTTAACCAAATTAAGAACTGACGATTTTATTTATTTACTAATTATCTTACTATTATTTAGTTGTTCTCATTATATTTTATTATTTTATATTGATTGTTAAAGAACTATGTATTGGACATTTATTAGGCATATATTGTAAGATTAATAAATTTGACTACGTTACATACAATTTCATACGCAATCTTGTTTATTTTCTACCCAAAATGATTTATCATTAAATCATTAAATCCAAATTCAACATAAAAAAATTTTAAATTAACAATATAGTTCAAAACATTTATTTCAGTAGTTATTTCTTTGTAATTTAAAAACATTATTTGCGGAGACTTAAAAATTGTACGTAGATTATTCATTTTATCATATGCAATGATATACAAATACATATTTAGATTAATTTTAAACTATTACCTATTTATACCATAAATTATGCTCTGCACTGTTTTACGGTAAGGTTCACTCAAAAGTCAAAAGTTAATAACAATTATAGGTACTTAGTCGATAATAATATAATATAATGGAAATATACATAGGTACATTATTAAAATAATTAAATATTAATCGTTATTATTTATCGTTGTCAATTATCTATCATTGAATAAAAATTTAACACATCCATTATACATTTATACCTAATCTTTTTTTTTTAATTTTTCAAAATTTCATAAGGGGTAATTTGTCCATGGTTATTTTTAACTGGGTTTATTTTTTCAGGGTTTTTTTTTTGGTATGGGGGGAGTCGGGTCTAAATATTCGGGGTAATTTTTTCATTTAACCGACAATATTATACAGACAATGTTGTTTGTAGGTTAACTGATGATTAAAATTTACTTAAATAATTAAAAATTTATAGTTTTCAATAAATATATTATTCAATTGAATACCTAGTCTATAAGTCTATGCCTGTTTTGTGTATTTTAAATTTATAACAGTGTAAAATCCTTATAAATAGATTTGTATTTTATCGACGCCGTTTAGGTACTTACATCTCTGAAACTAAAGCACGAAATTTACAGAGAACTTCGCCCAAAGGCCATGGATACTGTTGCCAATACACGCTGAGATCATTAGGCAGTCCTGAAACAAAAAACAATAGTATTTTTTTTATAAAATATCGGTCAAAATATAATGTACGAGTGTTTTAAAATACTTCCGACAGACATATATTACAAAATATTATAATTAGGACTGGAATTTTGATGCCGCGTAATTTTTAATTTGGTGTTTTAGAACTTAACTCTTTGAGAAAAAAATGCACTTAAATTATAGATACTGGGATAATATTTCAATGTAATTTTTATTTTGTATTTTCTTTAAAAAAATAACATTCGTTTAGTTCAAAGCATTTTTCATGTTCCACAGCATTTTACACAAATTGTTGAACGTTGATAATTGTACGAAATTTATTGTTCTAATAAAAACTAATACAATATATTGGTATTGACATAGTAGTGGGCAAATAGTGGTGAAAGAAAATTAGAGGAGCAATCTCGTCGACCGCCATTTTTATGTCTAAAAATAATTAAAGAGGCAATATAACAATATTTCTTTTTTAGTTTTTCTTCGTTTCTTCTTTTGTTGTAGTATTATATAAAAAATATATAATAAGTTTAATAATATTTATTTTTTCCTTCTAAGCCGTTATATAAATAAATGTTATGCGCATTTTTGAAATTTTTAAGGAATGTTTTCATTCTTATTGTTCGTTTTTTTGAAATTTGTCAGAACATTTCAATCCCAGCTCAAATCATAATGTTTATCCTATCTCATATCAACACCGTTTTAATGTATAATTTGCTATGCATTTTTAAATAAAATTGAATCCACATAGGTACAAATATTTGAGGTTTTTTATTACCTAGTAACATAGTATATTGTAATTTGATCTAAGAGTTTCATACCCACTTTTAGATCTATTTACAACTTTTAAATTGTATTACTATACACCTATATACTTGCTATGGACTGTGGTTATGAATAATATCTACCATTGACTTATGTAATACATGAAATTGTTTTTGAATTAGTTCAAAATGTTAAAGTTATAATAGTATCATACTATATTATTGTCATCACCGCGTGTGGACAAATAGTTTGTGGGAATCACAGCTAAATCACTAGGTAATAAAAGTCATTAATATACACCATTATATTAAATATGTACATAAATACTCTAAAAAAAAACACTTCTCGATTCATTAAAAGTTATTTGATAACAACAAAAACAGTTTTGAAATCGGTTATTATTATTGTCGTTTAATAAACGAAAATATATATTTCAACAATACTTTATACGATTTGAACAATTTTTATTTATACGTGTGTTACACTGCTGGTATTGTTAATTGTTATTAATTATTAGTTATTGCCGTGATTTCAGTGATTACGTATTACCTGTACTTGTGATAATACGTACTCGTTTCACATTTGCGTGTGCAGATTTAAGTCTCGACTAAGTGTGTTTAGCAGATAACATACACGTGTAATCAATTTAATTTACCTACCTAATATTAAATTCTGAGCGTAACTATAATCATGGTCTACGGACATATCAAATATTATAATTAGGACTGGAATTTTGATGCCGTGTGATTTAGAGTATGTTTTAGACTAAAATAGCTCTTCAAGGGAAAAATGTGTTTAGGTGATACTTAACAAAAAATGTTAAAGTTATTATGATAATATCATACCATATTATTAATGAATAGTGTGAATGATTAAAAGATATATACAAATAACTAGTTTAAGCTACATAACATAATGTATTATATATTAAATTCTGAGCTTAGGCGTCGATCTTGCAAGTTGTGGAATTTTTTTTTAAAAAGATTTTTAAAGTCATGTCAAATGTAAAAAACGTTAATTTCAAGACTCCCGCGTAAAGGTATGGTTTACATAACCATTACAAATGAGTTACCTATGTATTGAGTATCTATGTATTCATCAAACAAATAATTATTTATCTACCGTATTAGGATTTAGGTTAGGTATACAATATTCATATCACAATTATGATAGGTTTTGAGCCAATATTAAATAAAGTGGCGATAAAGATAAATATTCAAATTGTGGTTTTTATGTGCACCTTAACTGAGCGAAATACGAAAGTTTTCGAATGATATAATTTCAAAATTATTGCTTACAAATTTAAAGACAGTACGCGCCGCCGTTACTCGCCATTTTTCAAAATATCACTTTGATCTTATTTATAGTGTTTTTAATACTGTGCATAATTGTTTATTCATCATACTTATATATATAATCTTATTTGTCACTGTATTGTAGTTAAGATACTGTACCTAAATGTATAAAAGAAAATTATTTCAATATTATTTTTTTTTTTGTTTCAATATTTATCCTAAACATTTTGAATTTGAATATTTTTAAAATGAAAAGGATCACAGAATAAATCGGAATAAAGGATAATCACATTATAATTTAATCATGATAAATAGTATTATTAAAAAAAAAAAAAAATATTTCGCTTCGGCAGCAGTGGCCAATACCTAGCTTTATATAAATTATATTTTACTTATTTATGATAATAATTCGATTACAATATATAGAGGGGACTTATAACTATTTGTTTGTGTTTTGTGATAAATAATATTATTACAGTTAAAATTTAAAACACTTTTGAAATTATACACTACAATACGATTTCATATTCGATTTGTTTTTGTTAAATATACAAATACGTATATGGTATAACAATTGTATGGACTTATGCAAGTGTAAAATAAATATTTCTAATTTTGATATTATGTAAAGCAAAAGAATTTCTAAATTGAAAAAAGTGCATTAATTTTTTAGTACAATGCTATAATAGGCTTTGTGCATGGAACACAAACAAAACAACTTTTTTTCATACATCATGTTATATTATTATAGCATGGAATTCAATTTTATAAGCGTACAAATTCCAAAATAAAAAACAAAATTACGAATTTAAATAAAAAAGTAACCATTTTTTTTTTTTAAATTTTAACTTTCATTGTTAAATTTTTATTTTGTCATATTTCCGGAAAGCTGTGCTTTTGAACATAAATTATTTAAGCTCATAATTTGAACCTTTAAAAATTATGAAAATAACTATCTAAACATATATAATATATATGACATACCTATATATATTTTGAATGGAATATTTTATAAATATAAATATATTTTATTATGAGCCTTATTTTAAGTTTTAAACTTAGTCAATGTAAAAAACTCCCGGATATCTTCATAATATATTTTTTTTCATAAATTTGTACACCACCGCCATAGCTGTATTATTTGCAAGCAGTGTAATTGTGTAATTTCATTATTATAATACTAATTATTTTAATTTTTGCCATTTATAAAGTCAGAAAAATAAAGTCATAACACAGGAAGAAATAAAAATAATTATCGTATAATTTTACATCGTGTTTTTTTTCTTCTGCGAGACTGTAGTGGTAATTACAATACTTAAACAAGTCTGTAAGGACATTGTATAATTTGTAACCAATTTAATTATAGTATAGTTAGGTATATTAACTATATAAGACGAATAAGCTAGAGTTTTTTCGTAACCATTTTTTATACATAATTATGAGTACTTAAAATACAATTTTGTCCCTTAATTTGTCTTGGGTGACTTTTTCGGGACTCACATTTTTATTTTAAACACTAACTTTTGTTTTAAGTTTTATATTTTTAATATTTTGATTTTTGAATTAAAATGATTATAATATTTGTTAGAATAGAAAAAAATATGAACGATTATTCTTATTAATTTAACGTGTCTATGTAATTTAAATGATCTCAATTTCTCAATTGTAACTTCTTTAATCTGTTATAAAACCAACTGATAATTTAACACTATAAAAATCATAACAATTTGCTTATATATTTTAGTAGTTGAGGCATATTAATAATAATAGTAATAATAATTTATTTGATATCAAAAACAGTAATAACAATACATTAATGAATTCAAATATTTAACAGTCGTAAATATATTTATATATATACATGTACATTATTCTGTTTTTTGACTTTCTCTATAAAAACCTGAGTTTGTAAAATAATTTATATAGTACGTTTGAAACTCGTTAAAAATAGAAATAAAATGTTTGTATCGTGCCTATAACCTATGATATCTGTTTTTCTCCCAAATTAGCTGTTTAGCTTCAATCGTCAAATATTGTATTTAGGTTATAGACAAAACAGTATTATAATAAGAAAAATCACGTACAACAAGGACTATATGATGATGAATGGGAAACCGACCACCCGACTACAGACAAATTGTTATCATAAGATAATAACAATATAATGTGGCCTGTACATATTTTCGTAGAACTCATCCATCACTTGTATGTCATGCCAACTGAAACCTAAGACAGATTGCGAAGGGAAAAAATAACAAATCAAACAAATATAGTAGAAGCATATTACGACGTTGTACTCCAAAAAATGTATTATATATGAAATAATAATATGATTACGATGATGACGACGACGATGATGTATTGTTTATTCCGTAATAGAATTCGTAACAATATTATATTGAATGCCACGCGATGACAGCGGTTTAATTTCAAAACGTAAAAATATACTTTATTATTATATATTATTATGTCACTGTTGTACAACGCTCATATACATAACACCCAATCTGGGTACCTGGGTGTACGCTTTCAACGCTTTCAACGCGACTTTTCAATTTTTTCATCCCGGCGCGGGTTCTTTATTCTCTGAATTTCAAAAGATAGTTACACGCTATTTATTTTTATTGATATTGTCTCCGGTGCGTTTCAAATAATATGTTCTTATACTATAATTTTGCGTCTTGGATAATATGCAATTTAGCTACACCACAGTCGAAGACTAGGTAATAATTTTCTGGTATACTTTTTTCTTTTCTTCTCATTTTGAATTGACAGGTGACAGCTATTTATACAGGTGAGAAATCACTAAACCTTATGGCTTCTAACCCAACCCACCTCATATTATAATTACAATATAATTTATTATGTTCTCGATTATTACAAATATAGTAGAAGTGTTACGTTGTACTGACAAAAAAACGAATTATATACGTAATAATGATACGATTACGACCATGTTGTATTGTTTGTTCCGTAATTGAATTCGTAACAATGTATTAAATGCCACGCAATGCTAGTGATTTAAATTTAATAATCTAAAAATATACTATATTATTATTATAGAGTAGAGATTTCCAAAAGAATGCAACTGGCCAATAACTGCTATTTTGGTGTGGGAACCCTGTTAAAATCGAGATCAATATCTTTGAACTTAAAAATAAAAATATACATGACATTAATACGTCCTGTCATCCTATATGGGTCAGAAACATGGGCACCAAGAAAAATAGAGGAAATAAAACTAGACACATTTGAAAGAAAAATTTTAAGACGTATATACGGACCCTGTTTCGACTCAAGAACCCAAGAGTGGAGAATTCGAACCAATGAAGAACTACAGAACTTGTTTCAGAGACCATGTATTTCAAACGAAATCAAAAAAAGAAGACTGTTGTGGGCAGGCCACGCCTGGAGGAAAAAAGACGCTATGATTAACACAGTAATCAGGGAAGAACCGAAAGGAAAGAGACCACTAGGTAGACCACGCCTAAGATGGGAAGATTGTGTGAGGAAAGATGTTAAAGATGTTAAAGAGGTTGATCCAGGAGCAAACTGGAGAGAAATAGCAGAAAATATAATAAATTGGAGGGAAATTTGTTTTGCGGGATGGTCTTAAAGGCCGGAAAAACAAAAAAAAAAAAAAAATTATTATTATAGATTATTATGCCACTGTTGTACAACGCTACGGTCATATCCATAGCTCCCGATTTGGGTACGTATACTCATTCAACGTGACTTTTACATTTTTTTCGTCCCGGCGGCATAGGTTTCGCCACTTAGCTCCAAGATATTTACATCATAATGTTGTTTTTATTTTAATTGATATTGACCGCTGTGTTTAGTAAATACTATTACGACGCCCCAGTTCAAAACTGCAACAATTCGAGTTACAACAAATACGAGTTAAGTACACCATCTTATAGTACATCTTATAAAAATTTCAGTTCAAGAACGAAATAAAATATAGTTAAATTATTGACCACGAGAGAGTATTTTTAATATTATAATTTACATTACGTTACATAGAGAAACAATAATTTGTAAAACACATTATATCCATAAATCAATTTTTTGAATAGGTGCAGTTTTGGACTTGGGCTTCGAATTATTTATTTAGTTATTACTATAATTTTGATCACACGGCGTCTTGGATATGTAATTTAGCTGCACCACACTCGAAGGCTCATTAATGTTCTGGTACATTTTTATTTTCTTCACATTTTGAACCGACAGTAATATAGGGGAGATCTGTGTTAACATTACTTCCTTCATATTGTAATAACAATATATTTTTTTATACTCACTCGATTATACATTTTAAATGCTTCTACAATATTAATCACATTAAAAAAAATAAATACTAAAACCAAAATAATATAATATTCTCATCGTATTGTTAATATTATTAAAGCACGGATTTTGATGGCAGTTGCTTTTTTTCTACCACTTTTAAACGAAAGTAATTTTATTATGCTTTTTTGTTATATTTAATGATTTTACAATTGAGTGTAGAAACTAATTATTTAAAAAAAAATAGCCTCATAATATTTTTCTTTTTAAATTTTCAAACAAATTAAAAATGATTATCAATAACAAAATTGGCTTATGTTACTTTTTAGATTAAAGGTAAATTACCTGTTGATCAGACAAACATAAAACTACATGTACCTATTAACTACATGAAGTTTTAATTTATTTACAATTTTCCCATGCTTCTTTAGTTGACGTAGAACGTAGCTTTTAAAAATTAACAAACATAATTTATTGTTTGATCACTGTCAAAGAATAGTTTGTATTTTAAAGCTAAAAAAACCATTTAACAGTCTAATTCAAGTCAGAAAATATAAATCATATATTGTTTTGAAACATTTTTATATTTTATTAATTTTTATAAATTAACTGAAATTTGATTACATTTACAACTTAATCTTAGAAGAAAAATACTTAAATATGAATCTCTTTTCTTCTATTCTAATAAAATAAGAGTTGTAAATTAATCAATAAATATAGTAATGTCTAATACCTATAGTGAAAACTAAAAAGTAATAAAGAAAACATTAATAAAACAAACCCATCTTATAGCTTTTTAAACTTTTTTTTACATATTCAGAGGTTGAAATTTTTATTTTAAATTATTTTTATATCTTTATAGTTTTTAGTGCTTCAATGTCTGTTCTTTAATAATTAAATTAGGTACTCGCTATACTGATTATATCAATTAATTATGATATAATTTTTTTTCCATGGTGGCGGTGAAGTCATAAAAAAATCTTTAAATCTAGGTACCTAGATACCTGCACATTAAAAGAATAAAGAACAAAATATAGGTAATATATACAGTGGAACTTTTTTTTGGCCTACCTTCCCATGGTTGTTAGAATATCTTTAAAAAACTTGAAATTACGCCCCTAAATAAACAATTAATTTAGTTTTTTTTTGATTTTTTCTTGTAACGCGCTATTATTATAAGAACACTATAACAACCCCTGGTGCTACCTACGATTATAATTTTGACACGTAAGCGTAGGTATGACATAACAATTTTCGTATTTTTATGTATTGGAGTTGCGACACCGTTTTATCTACCCGATCATTCGTCAATATATTTTGTTTATTGAATCTTATCTAATTTTCAATTGAAATTTATATTACCATTAGGGTAATTCGTTTCAAACATAATGTTATTCATAGAACAAATTATACGTAATTAGGTGAAAATTATTCGATTGAAACTATTTGCGTTATAATCCAAAATTAATTAACAGTTAAACGATTTTACTCTCATTATTACTGTCAAGATTGCTCTTGGAAACTGCCCAAAATCAGAGAGCCAAATATGTATCTTGTCAGGTCCTAAACTAACACAGCTTTAATCTGCGTGTATATAATATAATTATTATTTTTATAATAATATAATATTTTTATTAATTATTCTGTGGCGTCAGTACGGCGTAATATTTTGTACGTGATAACTTTGTCGGCCATGCGATTTTGTTAGGTTTTTATATAGTAGAAATATAATCGAACTTTTTTTCTCGATATTGTCATTTGTTTCTATAAAAACAATATCATATAATATTAAGAATTCAAATTTTTCGACTACCTGACTACGACTTTATATTATGCATGTGTTATATTTTGAGGCACATGTGGCTTTGTTATTGTTGGAAATCTAATTTTATAGCGTCAAAACGGTAACGGTAATGATAACGATAATAATAATAATATTAGGTCCATATTTTTGTATTGTCTTATATAATATGTTTCCTTCACCGTGATATTTTCTCAACTATGGTGTTTTAGCAGCAATCTTTTTTTAAAATTAAAATCAAGGATTACAACTTGATTCAGTTTTGGCGAAAAAACAGTTTAGTCACATCAAATTTACATATGTTTACGACAAATGGATTAGTGCCACATCGTACAGGAGAAACGATGAAACCTAAATGACCGAGTATGCTATCATGTTTATCACGAAGCATAAGCATAAGCATTATTATAATAATGATATAACGTTGACAGGTACCTAATTAAACATCGCAAATCATGAAGGTAAATGTTAAATGTGGACCACGTGGGATGGTGCCTACACCCGATATTAGTTTCTAGATTGTTATTTCTTTCTATAAAACTAATGTCATATTAAGAATTAAAAATTGTTCAACAACATTGTATGCAAGTGATATTTTGAGGCACACTCAGGGGCGGACTGGGAATAAAAATCGGCATCAGAGAAATAGGAAATTGGGAGCAAACATCAAATACTAAATATTTTTTCCCTTTTAATTACTTAGTTACAGAATTGATACAGAATTGATAGTTGTTGTTAAAAACACTAATATACATACGTTCATTAAATCAGCCCAAATTCTCACCGGGCCCATGCGGGGATTTCCTGTGCACCACCTTAGCCAGTTCACCCCTATGCACACGATGTTGCTAAATAGTTCAAAATCGATTTTTATAGCGTAAAAACTGTTACGAAAACGATGGACCTAAAAATAGTATTATGTTTCCTTCTCCATAACACAATCGGTGTGTTTTGACAGCAGTATGTTTTTAAAATTAAAATCAAGGATTACGACTTGATTTGGCTGTCACCAAAACAGTTTATACGAATACAATTTACATACATTTACGAATAATGGACGAGTGCCCCACTGCGTGTGGAGGGGGGGGGGAAACATAAATTAACAAGTATAAGAGTACGCCATCCTGCAGCAGCAGAGTAAATGTATTAAATAATAATATAAAATTGGTATATATAGGTACCTAATTAAACATCACAAATCACAAAGGTAATTAAAACGTTAAATGTGGCCCGCGTGTAATGGTGCCTATACCGGATACCAGATTTTCAAAAATAATTGAATTCGACGTAACCGGCTAATGCATCATCAACGGGGTTGGTTATACGCGGCGTTTATTATTAATTTATCGTCGCGTATTGTTATTTCCACACACGCAAACAGTACATAAAATATATAGTATGTATGTATAATAAGCACACATATTGTATTTTATGCGGATCCTAAACAATCTGAAGTCTGGTCCGAGATGTAAACAATAATATGGTTCTGGCAATATGATGTATGCATAGTCCCGTTACTCGCATACACCCAAAGCTCAATAAAATCGACCAACGGATGTCTATATATTGCTATAGTTGTTGTTATGGTTGTGTTTCGTGCTGGCATAAGTGATAAGTCATAATAAATCGCATCGTTTTTGAAAGGGAAAACACGATTTCCGCTGACCACGTATAAAATATAAGAGTAGAACACCCACGAAAAAAAAGTAAACAGTGAATAACTTTTTTTTTTTTATATAATTTTAGACTCCGTAGTCATAAATTATGTGCCCATTGCTCGAGAACACAATTAATAATGATTATAATTTATAAGTTATTGGGCGCTTTTAATAATACCATAACTCACGAGGGAAAACAAAAATTTTTCGAACGATGTACTTAAACACAACAATATCATTAAGGCTTATCTTCATAATACCGCGGTTAGTTTTTTAACAAATTGTATCTATTACTATACAGGATGATTTACCAAGCATGCTCAGTGCCCCCCCTTTTTTCCTTTGATGAATTTAATGAAATTCTGATTTTTGGAAATTTTAAATACTGCTTAAGACCATTTTATCAAACTTTCGAATTTTGTTTACTAATTAAAGAGTGTCCTACGGTGATACAAACGTCTGTTTAGAACCCCCCTTCCACCATTTTACTGTAAATTATTTAGTGGATATTTTTTTTTCTAAATTGTATGCAACTTACTCAAAATTTGAACGAGCAGTTTCTCAGTTGTAATAAAATGTTTGTACTAAGGATAATAGTCTTTATATGAGGTTTTTAAAAAATATAAGATAGTTGTAATATTGGATTTAGTATTTATTATATTTTGTTCTTGGCCAATTTTACAAATTTGTAATGTTTATAGATTGATATAAATCATTGAAATTTAAATTTCAAACCAGCCCCATATCTTACAAATCCTTTATCATGGAACTTTTATCCTTAGTACATAAAGTTAAATAACTCAAAAACTAATCTTACGAAATTTGATTCTAACACGTCAGACTTTTCAGCAAAATTATTTGGTAAATAAATTACAGTAGCAAACGGGTTTCTCATTTTAAAAACAAAAGTTTGTACCTCCACAGGACACTCTTTAATTTGTACGAAAAAATTTCAATAATTTGAAAATATGGTCTTTAAGTATATTTGAAAGTTCCAAAAATCAGATTTTGAGTAAGTGCGTTATTTAAGAATAAAAGGGAAGATCATGCTTGGTGGATTGCCTTATATACACGATGGATGCGATACGTGATTTTTCTAAGACTTAAATAACACTCGTTTTACAAAAAATATTAAATCTTTTGGTCAGGTTTGATAATCATTTCGAAAACAAACATTCTCCATCATATTATTTTGTTCTTTTAATATTAAATCCCGTCGCAGTTTATGTCAATTCCTTTTCGATAATCCCACAGCTCCTCTAAGCCCCCCACACTTACAAAGTTGCAATATATCTTGAGAAGAGGTGGATTGAGCAAAAATATAATATAGGGATTAAAATCACTACAAGCGAACCGAGTGAATTTAGTTACTGATATTCCAATATGCGGGACATGGAGTAATAATATGTAGGTAGGTATATTATATAATATTGTATATAGTTGGTACTTAGTACTTACTGGTACATAAATGCGTATTAGTATACATTTGCCACGGTATAAAATAAAAATGTGATTCAGCTTGTATAGTACAACACAATTTGATATAATTATGTTTTGATTTGGTATAGTAACTCTATTAATAAGTAAAGCGATGATGTTATAAAATGTGTAATACATTCCTAGCTGTTTCATGCTGTCCCATAAAGTAATGGATGTAATTGCCGACAGGTAAAAACAATAATATATTATTATGGTCTGTTTAAATTTTATCGTGCCAAAAGCAGCGCAGACAATATGTTTTGGTCCCTCTTCCTCTGTCATATTTGTGCGCATATCCATTCGATGAATTCATATAAATTTCAATTACGCGTAAATTTTTCCATTATAGTAATATATAATGTACATATAGGTAGATGTAGGTACCTAGGTAGATATAGGTAGGAGTGTACAGTAAAATACATTATATTTGAAAATAAGTGACACGTTTACGGTAGAATATTGATTGTTGGAATAATATAATATAATATTTTGTTATGTACGATGAGTCCATGAAATACTCGCAGTCTGAATAACATGTGAGCGTGCAATTTTTTTTTTATATACATTTAAAAAATACTTTTTGGATTGGCACCAAATTGTTTTTTAACATGATTACGATTTTAACACTTCATTCATATTTTATAAATACCTACCTTCCAATATAATATATTAAGGTGACAATTATTTAAAACTCTATACAAAGGTATCCATAAATTATTGTAACATCCAAAATATACATACAACACATAATTAATTTTAATAATAATTATA
Organism: Nasonovia ribisnigri; assembly: GCA_027563435.1. Lineage (NCBI taxonomy): Eukaryota > Metazoa > Arthropoda > Insecta > Hemiptera > Aphididae > Nasonovia > Nasonovia ribisnigri. The sequence goes on from JANEHU010001825.1 coordinate 232,422, forward strand.
CAATACATTATTATGTTAATTGAAATAGTTTTCTAAGAAAATTCATCGTACATTTTAATGCAATTTTAAACGTTTTTAACGGTTGTTCGTTAGTTAGGTTTTTTTTTTAATTTAAAGGTGTGCCCAGAAAAGTCAAGTGGAAAACTGAGTAGGAACATACCATTCTTTCAACTCAAATATTAAGAACCTTTTTTGAATACCCAAGACAGTGGTTTAAACTTTCAAAAATCAAAATACCATTTAAATTACTTGAAAATAACGTGTAATTTTTAGTTTATCTTTTTTAATAATTGTAATTATAGAATATTATTAAATATAGACGCTTATAAGTTTTAAACACTGTTATGAGAACCGTATACGAAAATATAGGTATCACATACCGTTGCTTATAATTTATTTATTTATGCAAAGGAAAAAAACTCGGATGGTTAAGACTTTATTATTATTTTTTTTAAATAACAAATATCCATTATTACAAGATCGATGACTATTCCTACTCGCGTTCATAGCTACTAAAAAATGGATACAAGAGCATATTTTCTTTAAAACCCACTTTGGTTAACGCCATAAGTACGTGCACCGGCTAATAATCGCTTTGATCTCCGACATTATAGCCATTTCGGCTTTGCGTTGACCTGCAAGTCAATCACGTCAGCCGCACCTGTGGTTGAGAGCTAAGTGATGTTACGTTTTATACATTTATTTATGTAATGCTTATATTTGCCTCAGAGTTCAATTTGTATTGATGTAACCGATTTCCTATATAATATTACAGTCTTGTTAAGAATACTTTGTGTCATTTGTATTTGAAGTACCTATTCGTATACTGTCTTTCAAAAGTATTCGAATGTAAATACAAATATATTTTAAAAGTATTCAAAATACTTTACAATTAATTTTTTTGCATACTACTTAAATATTTGTACGTTTATCACAAATGTATACTTAAATGTATCAGTAAGTATTTAAATGAAATAATTAATAAATACATTCTATAACTGGTTCAAGAATTTCAGATGACTTATTATTATTGCCAAGTTAAATTTCAGCTAGATAAATATACATTTTAGCTATTTGACGTATTTCACAAAATCTTATAAATTCTTAGAACCATTATAAAATATTATTTTAAAAACAATTTTTAAAATAGAAAAATATGAAACAAAAATATTGGTCGTTGAAAGACAACGGTAAAAGGAATTTAAAAAAACACTTGTCAAAAAGTATTTGAAATACCAAAACAGTATTTAAATACAAATATTCGAATACTCAACAACACTAATTAAATACTAGAAATACAGAAGCATTTTTTTCCTGTCATGCCATTGTTTGGAAAATGTATTTTAAGTGTCTATACACAAGAGACGAATAATTTTCTTTTACTTCTTTTGCTATTTTTCATATGATGATAAAACAAAACATTTATAATATTATTTTTATGGATATGCACTCGTACGCGATAAGCTTATTTCACTATAATTTTTTTACTGTCATAAATTAATTTTTCACATTAAGTTTTATTTTCCGGACACGAACCGCTCAAAGGAAAATTGCAGATGCATTATCTAGAACCAATGAACATTTTATGTTGATGAATTAATGTTTTGTTAACTTCTTGATCTGACCATCTCGCAGTTTCTTATATTTCTTATGAAATATCATTAAAATAACAAAAGTAATACTATTATAAAAATACACCGCTGTCAGCACAATGATATTAATAAACGATGATTATATCGGAAAATGTACAATAATTTATTTATTTCTATATTGTTTTACCAACTTTTATTACTCTACTACAAAAATGAATGTTGACATGCTTAATGAATCACTACATATTTCTTGTACAATATATATTATAACGTGATGCAATTTACAATATTTTCTCGCGAAAACCAAGAACTCATCATATCCATTCGGCAAACAGAGTTTAAAGTAAACTTCATAAAAGTATTCCCTTAATTAATTTATATATTCTAATTTAACAAATTATTTTGATTTCGAAATGTTTTGAATATATTTTATGAAGTTAATAAAATTATAATGACATTTGGATCGAAAAATATTAGCTTATATAAACGTTCCGTTCTGTGAATAATTCGAATAAGCAACGGATAGGCATTTAAAGAATTATCAAATTTTTCCATTAGAATTGAAGTGAATCAAAAAATTTAAAATATTTAATTTATACTATAATTAAAGTTGAGATTTCGAGGCATACACGATATATTTAATTTTCATGCATTGTTGCATTAGACTTAGAAGGTTTTACTTTGCATTTTTTTACGACTTTCAATTTCAAGGTCAAATTTTTCATAATTTAGAGCATTTTGGGTTTTCGGGGCTATTTTTGAAGTTTATGAACACAAAATATGAATATGAAATTTTATATGATTTTTATATAGATTTAACAAACTATAAAGTAGGTGTGTTCAACATGAACAAGGTGAATGTAAAACCCTATAGATAACGAGTAACGGCCTAATGGTGGTATAATCGTAGTTGTTACAACTTACAATCGGTTACCGACGATATCGTTCTGTAAGAGTTTTACTGTCAGAATACGTGTGAATTTGTTTTATATTTTTTTTACTTTATTATTTTAGTTTATTGCCTTTAACAATTTAATATAATTAAAAATGACAAAAAAAGTCAAAATAATTATTGTTTTATAAAAATTATTAAAAATACAAATAATTTATTTAGAATTTTATTAGTGCGTTAATTAGAATTTTTAGGACCTACAATTTATTTATTTTTTTATTTATTTACCTATTCGTTTATTTATGGAATTTTCGGGTTCTTAGGACATCTAAATTCCAATCCTAATTACAATAAAAAATAATATAATATTTAGCTATTAAATGATAGATGAAATATTTTTGATTAAACTTATTGGACAAATAGAAGTACCTTTATTCGACTATGTAATAATTCGTATCACACTTGATGTATGTGTATTGTATATTTGTGTATTATGGTATTGTTATAATTCTAAATAATTATTAATTTAATGTGAACGCGTGACCCGCAGTGTGGAATCTCCGTATAAAAGGCATCAAAACTGTTGTGTGGTACGAGAACTTCGCTTTGAGGCATTGTACAATAGGTTAGATATAAACGTCGCTGAGTAGACTTAGACTAAATCCATTGTATACTCTGTGTATTTTTTTCTGTATACTTATAAACCAGCTTATAGTAAGTTGTGCGAATTCAGTAATTATAAGTAAGTATTTATGTATTCTTTCATTCATACTTCGACGTTATTCCATCAAAGGATGACTCAATATTTATACTTGGAATTATATACATTTGCATTTTATAATAATAAACTCTATTAAAATAATCATGGCTGGAGGATTGTTGAGGTTCGATTGATATTTTATGTTTAATTAAATACATTCAAACCTCTTTATTTAATGAATTGACGGATTTTTGATAACTTTTCGTTAAAAAGGAATGGAATTTTTTTTTGTCATTTATAAACTTATTTTTACTTTACGAAACGTACGAAAATAATATTATTAAATATACCTATATGTATAATAATAGCTTAAATTAATAATGTATTGACCAATAATATTAATAATAGCTGTACAGTTGTTATAATTAAATAAAATAATTGTAATAAGCCATAAGTTATCAATTATTACATAATCAAATAATTGTAAATAATTTAAAAATAAACAAATTAATAAAATAATAATACGAAAATAAAGATTTAATGTTTATTTTTTTTTCAAAAATGTGAATCATTAATTACTCAGTAAACATTGTTTTTGTACCCATTTATAGCATTATTTCATAAAAAAAACATTAATTGCGTTGCATAAAATTTTATATTATGATAATAATTATTAGCTTACGATCAATCGGTGGAATTCCCAACCATACTAATAATTATTATTAATTGTGCATAAAATATAAATATATACGGTCCAGCAGTGAAATAGTCTGGTTTTGCTTTTAGGAGAGGCTTAACTTAGCTTAACCACATAACTTCAAAAGTTTGTCACGCTATTTTATAACTTTTTAGACTTTTATAGACATTCATTCAAATTACGATTTTAAATTTCAATACAAATGGTTAGGTACTTATGTAATACGTTCACAAAACACTTCAAGGGGTTTTACATTTTATTATTTTTCTATTTGAGACTTTCTATCACCTGAAATCTGAAATAAAAAGGGCTAATTTTCTTCAGAAAAATACACTTATAATTTTAATACAATTTTGATACATAATTGATTATATAGATAACATTATGGATACGATTTGATGACAGTATTTACAATTTTAATTATATTTTAAAATTACAGATTTAATTATAAGATTACGGAAAGGTATACATAATATAAAACATTTCAAAAGAGGGGAGCGGGAGGCTAAAGTATGCCAGTGAAAGAAGACAATGGGTCTGGTGCCTGTACGTCATCGGTTAGGTGGAATCTCAACGGTTAGGTAAATTCATATTGAAACCAAAAGCTTGGCTAAACGTTAATTTTAAGAAATTCGTTATTTGATGAATCACGAAAATTGCATTACTTACAATCCTAATACAATTAAATACGACCAAATGGTAATTATCATATATAGAGAGCTTTGCTACCTATCTTTTACGCTTAATAATCTGTCGCTCACAATCTCATTTCATTTGAGCATACCGACGATGGAACGTCTTCTTAATCATCTACGGGAAGGGATTTGAAAATTTAAATAACATTAACGGGTTTATTGAGATTAATTACGAAAATTAGGACTTATTTTAATATTTAACGATTGTGGCTTTACAGTTACTATTATAATGACTATTCAAATTGATTACCAAAAGTGTTAAATATATAATTTTGTGTTCAATCTAATATTTGTAACAAGTAACGTGTATAACACACACTACACAGTGTGAAATTAATATTATTATTACGAGACATCAACTTAGGTTTTTAATAAAAAAAATCTTACAACATTTACGAGGTCAGCAGTGTAATACTTATAATATATTATTATATTATATTAAATGGTTTTTTTTTCTATATTGCAAATTATTCTAGCTTTTTATTCGTATGTAACAAAAATCGTGTTATAAACTTTTATGTTATTATTAAAACGTTTTTAAAAAGGAAGTAGGTACTTAAGCAATTATAATAATTATCAAACGTACCCATAAACACTATACTATTATAAAACAGTAAACATTTAATTATTAAATTTGAATTATAGTTGTATTATAGTTATCTTTGTCTATTAAAAACAAAAATATTTATAGAAATTTGAGTCAATTACGAGATGGTATTAAAATAAATAAAAAAGTTTTTAGCTTGAAAAAAAAAATATAAAGTTCGACTTTTTATTGTGAATTTTTGTCGTTATTTATATGCGTACACAGCTTTTTCAGACGTTTTTGATTTATCGCCTCCATACATTTTTAGATGAATTTTAATTTAAAATATGAACTAATGACCGTTTTTATATTTTTACGATAGTAAATTAATAAACTCCTATACATTTGTTCAATAAATATAATATATTATATCTATTTTCATCCGACCAATATTTGTGTTTCGTATAATCATTATTGTATAATATTCAGTGAAACACGACTTATCGAGATGCTTTAAATTTATACTATAAAACACCATTTTTTTTTATACTTTGAATTTTGACGTATAATACAACGTTTATTATGGCTAAACTACATTATAATTATTTTACTTCAACTCTGAAATTGTTGCAATAATAATTAATGTACAACATCGTTGTTAACAAATTCGGTCACGAACGTTTTTTTGTAAAACAATAACGTCGTCTAAAGATATGCGATGTCACCGCGTAAATAGGTACCCTACCTATATATTATATAATATTCGTATATTAGCATTTAAGTTTTTCGTTGGCATCGGAGGTAGAACATTTTAGTGAATATTTAATTAGGATAGTGCAGCCAAAAGAAAACGCATACTGTTTTTATAATTTTGGTGATAACTATAAGGCCAAGGACTTCTAGCATTTGTGAATTTCTTTTGCACAATCGTGAAGAAAGGCCAGCTGAATACATAATATATTTCATGTTACGACAAATCCAAATCCGTAATTTCATGTTGAATATTTTTGCATACCTATTTCAACGTGTTTGCGTTTTGAGTAATAAGGTATTTTTTTGCTTTTTGGCGCGCATATTTATTTATTTTTCCACATTTGTTTATAACTCGCATTTGTTTATTATAATCAGTGGCGTACGCAGGATTTTTCAATGGGGGGAGGGGAGGGGGCTTAAAAATGAATTACTATTTTATTTTTATTTTGTGCAGTCTAATCTATTTTAGACGTTTATAGGTGAGATATTTGAAAATGTTAGTATAACTTCAACTTTTCTAGGAAAAATGCTCTAATCATAAACTTCGATAGAGGATTTTGGAAGCTAATTGGATCTAGTTGGAATTTTCGGGAAATCGAAATTGAAAATTCTTATTTTTTTGAAAACGATCGGAAAACAAAAATTAATGAAAAATTGTTTAGTGACCTTGGTTAGACCGTCTTCGTTTGGATTGTACTTGATTAATTTAAGTTTTTTTTCTAAAAATGTCAATAAAAAATTATTCGTTCGGTCAAAAAGCTTAAAAATGTAGTAAAATATTTTATTATAGCTAACTAAAAATATTAACGATACAAAGGCACGATTATTTTTGTAAGCATTTATAGTTCGAATTTTGACAAAACCACAATAATTAATTTGTTCAATACAAGGTATTTTATATAAGTACAGTTCATACTTTACCAAAAAATGACTCATCTTTTTAGGAAAATTGGTATACAAATACCAAATATAATGTTTTGGCAAAAATGAATTCATTCTGGTAAAACGTATATTAATTTACGTCTTGCTTACTAGTTGAAACTTTATAAATATTTAAAAAAAAAAATTTTATAGGATAATGGTAGCGCAAGCATCTATAGATTATATGCATATTGCATAGGTATAAGAAAAATGTTTAAATATTGATTTAGAACAAAAGTTATTTTATTTGTTAGGTCTTTCTGTTATACTTTGTATAGACGAGTACCAATATCCCAGAGGGATAATTCTAGCGGAGGATCTAGCCTTATGGACATCACTCACAAAGAAAGAACCAAGACCCATGTGTGACCCATTACAACCTTTCAACAATTTCAACAATAAAACGTCACCTATTTGAATATCACCTAAGTTTAAACGGACAAAGAAAAAAGAAGTTTACCTAGCCCGCAACAAATCTAGAAGACCTCCCGAAAATAGAAAATTTTTCCTTTTTCTAACATACATTTTTCCTAAATACGAATATTGTAAATCCTAAATACGATCAATTTGTTAACTAAAAGTTCAATTTTAATGCACTTTCAAATTATTTTCACTATTATTAGGTATAATTGGGTAAAATTAGGTATACTACAATTGCATTAGTATTGATATTATTCATATTTTTATAAACTTAAGCACGAATACGTTACAAAATTACAATATACGTACCATCTATAATGACTAGATTGACTAAAAAAAAGGCAGACCTCTACCGTATTGGTCATGTCATAATAATAATTGTACCAAAATGAGTATAATAAATAATAATAATTCCTTCACTAGCCAAACCATTGTTGGACTGACCTATATGCAGCAATATCTATCACGCCTCTAAATCGTGAGCTACTTCTAGTCCTTTTTTCCATTCTACTTAACAGGCACACTGCCAAAGTTTATTCCGTGAGAGGTGGTTTAAGGCAAGTAAAATATTTCTTAGGTGGACGAACCAAATTTTCAACTATTTTCTTAGTAATTACAGTATTTACAGTATTTATCGTTTATAATATCAGTTTGTTTTCATAAAACAATATGATGATGTCGACGATTATTTCAGTTTGAATACATTATAAATTATAATGTTTAATGTCCGTCATATCAGGTCAGCCGCAGTGGTGTATATTTGAAGGGTAAAGCGCCCTCTCCCCGGGATTTATTTTAGTGGTTGTGTTTTCATAAATAATTCATTATCCTTTCACGTATGTATTGATAGATAGATATTTTGTTGTTTTCTGCTGCGGCATTGTACCGATAAGGATATTGGGGTATTTGCAATGTAATCTAGCTGGTTTAGCTAAATATTATTTTGTGCATATAGACATATTGTCATAATTTTCAGGTGTAGATATATAACTAAAATTAGCGGGATGAGCTCATCAAAATCAAAAATAATTTCAATACGAACTGGACTTGCGAATAGTTATGTGGATAACCATGCGTCTTCACTGTGCCAAGTGTAGATGTAGGTATATTACGGGTTGAAAATAATCTCATCTTTCGTCGTACACTCAAAGATTTTCGCCGATTTATTAGTATATCTATATATTTTACTCGCCAAAAATAATATAGCCAATCAGTTTATATTAAATCTCTAATTTATATTCTTAGAAGTTTGATGGAAATTATGATTTAATGAACCAGTGGTGATGTAGCTTAAATGTATCAGTTGTATAAAAAAATATGTTTATTATTTATATTAGATGTAAATATTAATTGTTCTAAACTCTTTCGGTGCGAAAAAAAAAATTAAAAATGCAATTTATGCATAACAAAACAACAGTCACAACCTCCATGGACCTTCCCACGGTTCCAAGTCTGTGAGGTGAAACTCCAAGCAATCGTGTAGATCGGTTTGCGAATGAATAAAAAAAAATCTATATTATTTCTTTAAAAGGGTCCAGTTCAAAGAAATTTTTTTCTAGTGTGTTTGTGTGTGTGTGTGCAGCTGCAGGAATGAGGTATATCAGATACGTCGCCGGGTCAGCGAAATAAGCAGCAAGCAGCGATGTGTGGATGATGGTATTCTTTCGTTTTTTTTCTGGGAGGAAAAGTTTTGAAAGAAAAACGTGCGTGTGTGTACCTACAACTATAACTGTGAACGAGTATAATACGTATAATATATATCTATAGAGAAATAACTGTGGCTATAAAAATATAGTTTTGTTAGGTGTGTTTTTTTTTTGTATTTTATATATTTTGTTCGCGGAGGAAAAAAAATGCATAATATGCGAGTGTTGAATCTGTTACACCACAAACAATGAACAGCTTCCGACTGGCGTACGACCATTATTTGTTATGTTCTCCGTATAATATAGCGACGGTTGTTTGTATAATAATTAATTGCAAATATATATTATCCCACGATCTCGGGTAATTTCAGTTTTATCTTAACCTTGCATACAATAATATGTAAAATATAATAAATAATAATATAATATAAAACTCTACAAAATATTTTCGTCTGTTAGTGAAGTGAGTGTATAGGCTGGACAGGGTTACGATTTTAACGAAAAAATTTCACAAATGTCTGAATAAATTAGGGAAATATTCTGTTAAAAAAAAAAATTAGTTTTATTTGAGTATGATTGTCGATTGTCGATTGTTAATAATATTATACTAGATATTATTTCATGAAAATTTAGTCACAATTTATTGTTATTTACTACAGTCAGGACACCTTGGGTCTCAAGGGAAATAAAAATAAATACGAATTATAAAAATGCATGATTTTTATTATTATTATTAGGTATTATTAATGTTTTAAACATGTCATTTTTAATTTGGATTTTCGTCCTATCCGTTGCATAAGCGTAATTTGGGGGGGAATCCTTAGCTCTTTTATGAAAGTTATGAGTGTGTAAAACAATGCAATTTAAAAATACACATTATATTACAGAAAAATTGAAATATTGTAAACCAGCTGGTATAGACACAAATAATGTTATTAACTTTATGCTAGATAATAAGGTCAATTCACTATCAGTATTGACCTTAGTAATAATGTCAATATTTCAATAAAATGTGACGTAAAAATATCTTGTAAGACGTTAAAAATTGTTAAAGTCATAAAAGGTAAGGTAAAAAGGATAGATGGCTTCTGCCCCACAGGACAGTTTGACATAAATTTGAACAACTTCCTCCTACCATCAAGAATACTTAAAATTTCACTTATGATACTGGATTTTGTATTCGTTGGATATTTTAGTACTTGATATTTTTGATAGTAAATATTGAAAAAAATTACGATAGTCATGGTGGTGGATAAACCATGCTAGGTGCTTATTATTATTCTCCGTGTAGGAACACAAAAAATAAGAAATAAAATAGGGCTCTTAGTTTTGGAAACTGGTTAAAACTTTGTAAGAACTTATGTATGGAGTGTTTTATAATATAGCCCATTGCCGTTCAAGATATAAAATTTAATTAGAAACCTTAGAAATGTGAATTTGGTGGAAAACTCTCCGTATGGCTGGATGGAAAAGAAAAATAACACTGAGTAATATTACAATTAATAAAAATAAATAATGATGATTGAAGTCTTAAAACAAAGAAGTGGCTAACTATTTGGACACTAATTAAGATATAACGTCTTCCTAACAAACTATATAATAATAGATGGACGTATCAATGGTTGTAAGGGAAGGCGTTTACCGACGAAACATTTATTGTAGATAAGATCATCTGTCATCTTGGCAGGATGCGAGAACTATTCCGACATCAAGTGGCCTATAGCGGTCGGCCGAGAGATAAAGAGAAGGATATGGATATATAAACCTTTGTAACGCCTTTCTAGAAGGCGCAGAAGAAATAGTAGAAGAAGACATTTCGTCTTTGGATATGTTTCGTTCCCAATCCAACCGACACTGGTCTCACCTTACATTACATAATGTACTTGAACTCTGAGAGATAAACAAACCGTAGATATATAAATACGCGTGCGTTTAAATACCAGAAGCGCGTTAAGCTCAAAAGGTCGATTTGCATAAAAGTATCGGACCGCGCGTCGGCTGATCGTATACACCGCATCCTTAACGCAACGACTTGGCGAGAATTTAATATTATTATATTATAATATAAAACAGGGGAGCGTGTACAGAACTCGACCGTGGGTCTTTATATTAGTATTTCGGTTTGTTGTGCCTGGGTTGAAAATTGCGAAATGCTAATCCGTTGCCTGCAGAAAGCGACCCGGTTTAATTAATACGCACTTTAATAACTACTACTACAACAACTGCGGGCGGACACGGCTCGTTTTGACAAAATCCGAAACGGGGGAGAAAAAAAAATACAATACATAGGTTGTTTTTTTTCATTCCCGCCCGTTATTGTTCGCATAATAACGATAATTATTTTGTAATTTGACTTGTATTGTTTCACGAGATACGGCACGGGAAACCGAAGAAAACTTTGAACGTGTGAAAGAAATTGCAGCATCGTCCGCGGTGCGGGGTATAAAGCGAATAGTGTATTATTATTATTATTATTATCAAGCAGCCTTTTCACTAATTTAAGGTTTTTGGAAAATTCATATTTGTAATTATCCATACACATACACGTGTGCAAGCTGAAGATATTTTGTACCATGTAATTTGCCAAGTACACTCGTGTAATCGCGTAATCATCTTGTAGAGCTTATAAGTTTTTAATGATTTACTGGTAAAACACATTTTGAGTTGTGTGTCGTTCTATCGTATAAAAATTATAGATATTCATACTTCAACATATTATACTATGTTCATGAACGTTCGTAAGTTAAGTGCTGCGATTTGCGACAGCCATTATACACATCAGAAATTTAAATATATTATTAAAAAATAGTATTATTTAAGAGAGAAACTATCGGGAAGAATACACTAAAAAATAATAGTCTTCTACACATAGGTATTTGATATTGGTACACAGTGTATGCACCATGCATATAAAGCTCTGTATTATGGTCTAGTATATTTAAAATTAAATTAAATTGTATTATAATTAAGTTGAATTGTTTACTTAGGGGATTGCTTAAATTAAAACAAATTCCGGTTTTTAATATATAACACTAAAGCTCCACTTTTGATTTCAGTTTGTTAACGAAATAACTTTCTGAAATAAAAGAATAAACTTTAAACGCAGATCGCTATACAAACCGTGATAGCAAAATAATTAATAAATAACAAATTCTGCTTCTTTTTTATTAAAAATAAATAATATCCGTGATATATAGGTAGATAGTATTATGGTTTAAACAATTGCCATTATAGTGTTAACATATTAATCAAATTACAATATTATACAGGAACCTAAGTACAAATATATAGGTATATAAATTGTTAGAATTTCACAAGAATGTGTATTTTATGAATCTCGTTGAAACCAATATTTTTGAATAACGTTATTGTTTAAAATGATTAATAGACATATTGTTTTAAGACTGAAGATTGTTATACAATCAAAACAGTATAATACTAAACCAATTTACCACGTTTTGTTTAAATATCTATATATAAGCAACATCGTTCTAAATAATATAATAATTATCTAAAAGTAAACAGTCATAGACCAAAATATTTAGTAGTTAAACCGTAGCCATAAACCAATAACAGTGTTCGTATTGCACGAGACAAGTCAAATATTTGGTAATATTATTGTTAGTAAAATAAAAAATACTTTGATAACTTTGATAAGTATTATATCATGTGAGATAATAAAACTATACTCATTAGTCACCACCCTTTGAAGTTCAACCAGATTTCATATCGACATAATGTTATAATAATACATTGTTGTCATTATATATACATGGTGATTCACCTTTTTTCCCCTTTAACTATATTATAAATATTTATTTTAATTCCTTTTAATAGAATATATTTACAAAGACTCGTTGTGTCTTGTAGCGTTACAAACTTCGGTTTTTCAAATGATAACCACATATTTTCTGTGATTGAATTGGAGGAGAACCCCCCCCCCCCACCGGCAGAGTGCCCCATTCTTTTAACTTTTATGAATTATTTTGTATCCTCCTTCTATTTTTTCCCAGCACAGCATATTTTTAATGAAAATTGTTGATCCGGTAATTTTTTTTTAACTGTTGATGTTCCTATATAAATCGAAATTTTAACGAGTTTCTGAATTTTTAAACTTTATTTAGGTCAATGGATAATCAGTATCATATTAAGTAGATATTGAGTCTACGATAATTGGATACAAATATTAGGGTTATCCGGTTATGGTGATTTAAAAATGATCTGACTATCGTAATCATTTAGATTATTATGTAAGCATTTTATAATTTTATGTTAAACCCTTAGTAGATAAAAATTAATAACTCAGAACTATACTCATACAAATTTCGGTAAAGATACATCATCATGAAAAATAAAATCATCGTTTAACAACGACTTATAATGGAAAAAATAATAAAAAAAAAAAAAACTAAAAATAAGAAGATTCTATCGATAGGTACACCTTAAACTTATACTTAAATACTTATACATTTCAAAAATCAGAACATGAATGAATTCATTAAAGAACAATAAAAAGTTTGATAAATTAATTTCCCTGTTCATTATATAAATTACGGGTAAGTGCTATTTTCGGTGGGTATAATTGTTTCCAACGATTTTAATTTAATCTTTGACATACGGTAGGTATGTCGGTGTTGATTTTATGACTCTAGAATATGACAGTTCCTAAGTGAAAATTATTGTAGTATTATCCCATAAAAAGCATCGGTAATTCTCATACAATTATGTTGTATCAAGTGTACAAGTGGACAGGTAAAACGTATTATGTTCAAAAACTAAATAAGTTAAATAAGTATCAAATCACTTTCAATGTCAGCGTTAACATATTGTATGCAATTTATTTGAAAAATTTGTTTATAACCACTTCTAAACTAAAAGTTGTGTCATTAAAACAAAGGTAGCTTTTTTGACCAATTGGAACTTCTAAAGTTTATTTTGACCTTAATACTTCATCTAATACTTGACAACCCGATTTTAAAATCTTAGAAAAAAATTGCAAGTACAATGAAATTATTGGTTTTTAATGATTGAGTGTTTCTGTCTGTTTTCAGAAATGGCAACGTCGGAAATAACATGACCCTATAATAGTTACACCAATAAACAAAGTCACTCTCTAATATTGTCATCAATAAAATATTTATTATGATACGAGTAAGTGTACGTAGGTATATACTATATATATATATAGGCATCCGCAAAAACATTCTTTTTTGTGTCCAGTTTTTGGACGAGCTGAAAATATTACAGGAGAATCCGATAAAAATAGTACATGGATACACCGAAAAAGTGGCAAAAAAAGTAATTTATCAAAGAGAACACTGCGCGTTTGATAAAAAAAAAAACTGAACACGAAAACAAAATAGTATGAAACAAAAATGTTCGTCCTTTGTGGACATTTTTTTTTTTATATTTATATTTTTTTTTTATGATTGTGTTACGCGGCCACTCGACTTGCCGTAGTTGCCGTTGTATTTCTAGAATAATGTTAATAAAGGACTGATATGAAAAGGTTATCAAAACGAGTACAATAATAATGAATCCAATGAAAAGTCACAAACTCACAACGTTACCTATTTTCTGGATCTACGGTAGGTTTAGTTAAGCTTTTTTTAATAACACTGTAAATACATTACGCAGGGATAGGTAATAAATCCATTTAATGAAATTTCACGAAATAAGTGTAAATACAAAGCACACATAACCCAATTATTCAATTCAAAATATATAATTAATTCACGTGTGAAATACAATTAACTTGGAGCATACACAAGTTTATGTTAATTTCGTCCCAAAATATGTCAATCCAACGTAATTTGAACACGCTCACTCCGACAGTTTTGTCATTATATTGAATCATATTTCAAATATAATTAGCTTATAATATATTCTAAATTATAAGCAATATTGAATATATTTATACTCATGCGCATCTCCCTATCATGATAGTCTTAAAGATAAAACTGAAAATCATATAGGTACATTCTCTAAGTCTCAGTGGTTCTCAAACTCTACACGGTACGACTCATTTTGGTATGCATTTAAACTTTTGCGACCCACAACATAACAACGACCTCGCTGGTTAAATTTGCTATCTTTGCGATATTTTTTATCGGACAGCGACGTCGCGTCCTGGTACACGTCGCAAGTAATGATCAATGATAAATCTAAATTCGAACATTAATGTAAAATATGGTTACACGAAAAATATTGTATCATAATATAGGTACTCAAATGTTACATAATTATTATCTTTTGTTCTATAGTAGTTTAACATCAAATATTTTATATTATAAAAAAATGTATAAGTATTTTAAGATTTAACGTGACCCACCAAAATATATTTGCTATCCTTTTTTGGGTGACGACTCACAGTTTGGGAACCTCTGCAAGGGTCTAAGTTGTAAATTTACGTCAAACCACGGAGTGGATAAACATTTCATAATATAATAATAAAAACTAATAAAAATTGTACCATATTAGCAGCAGTGGAAGGTACTTAAAATAGTTATTATTACGAAAAACATGGAAAATTTGGCTGTGCGAGAGACAAGGGTTCTCGTCGTTTACTAAATTTGAACAATGAACAATAACTATATATTGCACTATAGCGAATCGCTTAAATCACTGACAGAAATGTTCATCATAACGTAAAATATTGTGCATAGTTTTGATGTCTTGAGTTTAAGTTCATTTGGGAAGACGTACATTTCGTGCATCCCGTCCCCACCTCCCATGCAGTACCTGAAAGGTATACCTAGAAGGTAACATAAATCATACTCACTACTGTTTTTTTAATTTAACTGTACGTTTGTTTGTTATAGCTCTGGATTTTGGAATTTTTAAGTAAAAAGTTAGTAGGTCTTTCAAATTGTATAAACGGTATTTTCAAACCATAAATTTTTTTGCCATATCAGTGGGGTCTTGTAGTGGAAATCAAAGCATTTTATTTTCAAGTCTAAACCACTCTTATTTTGTAATTTCTGATAGTATTCGTGTTGATGCGCGATGGATAATATTATGATGTCCATAAAAGAACGGACCACAGGATATTCCTTGAACGGTAATATACAGTTCATAAGTGTTGAAATTATGACCCTTGCGATGCACACTTAATAAAGCTACCAATAACCAGAATTCGGATAAGTTCAACTGTGAAAGGAAAGAATGGCGACGACCGTGAATCACCCTGTATAGCCGCTCACGTACCTAGGTATATCGTACTATATGAAATGGAACTTGGCCAAACTTCATCCATACAATCTCGCATTATAATATTAATGTATACGCTCACAGCTTGTGCGTCGCACATTATTTACGGATGTCTAGATCGCCCCGGCCATTAGCGAAACTCGACCGGTCCCGTTCGTCTTAAATTAATATTTTCCTTTCGTACCGTCCTTTTATCGACCCGTCGGGCGTGAACATCTTCCGGTTTCGAACAATTTACAATAATAGTTATAGTACCCATATTAGTATCTGACTGCGTAAAGAACAACAGCGGAATGGGAGACATTTATTTTTCGGTTCGGCGATTTGGAAATATTTTTAAGTTAAGAACAACGTCCAGGTATTGTATACCGTTCAAAAGCGGTTTTTAAAAAACTTCAAAGGGTCGGGTGAATTTATAAATATCGTAATATGTAGCACGTCAAAAATATGCGAACAAATTGTTTTTATTATCTTACTGAAGACAGTCAAAGCGTATACTTATATACTCGCGTTTTATTATTGTTATTCCTTATAACTTTTATAATATTTTCTATTATTGTTTAATAATTTAAGGAACTATTAAAAAAAATAAACGTAGTCCCAAGGGAAGAACACCACTTATATAATATCTTAATAATAAAATCATATTTTGTAATGACCGTTTCGATTTATCTAATGACGCAACAGCCACAGCTGTAGAAAGTATTTTTTTTCATACATTTTGTAAAAGAAATAGGATTTTAAAAGATTAAAATGAGTAATGACAGACGAAAAATTACACTTGAATCACGCGATCTTATGAGTATACGAAAGTAATTTTTTTCTAAAATACTTACAAAGATAATATCAACATTTTATTTACATTTTGCGCTGTTTACATTATACCTGGATCGTATAATATACTTTAAAATAAACGAATGTCAACAATCGGGTTGTCCGAAATCGCCCTGTGTATAATAACTATAATTACGTAAAAAGTTAAATGTTTGTGAAACCCTCCATTCATAAATTGTATTTCTAAGTAATTTCATATTTGTGTATTGTATAGTAGAACGGTGTTTCGTGAAAAATAAGTGATACAATGATATCACATTCAAATAAAAAAAATATCCAAACTTTTTAAGTGAAGTAAAATACAACTTAACTTTTAATAAGCACGTGATACATTTTTATTTTTAACATTTTTGCAGAAAAAAATGTTTAAAAACATGGATGATTATTTTTATTGCGTAGGTACTCTATGAGAAATAATATCACGGCAAGAAAACTATACTATTGTTTGGTACCTAACTGTATTAATTATTAGTTATTTATTACGGTTTGATATTATATGAAAGTCCGTCCGAGCACTGTAAATTAAAAGCGAATACAAATAATTTAGAACAAGTTGGGAAAGCTCACTTTGCCGAGCGTTCTGAATTCCCTGTTTATCTTAATATCAACAATCGTAATTAAATATCTTATTAAAAATAATCGTACCTATGTACATAGAACTACGGACAGTTAATAAAAATCTTAATACCAACAACCATAATTATGACATAGTGGCAACGGACAGTGGGGATATAAGGAGTTCTCTAAACTTAATATGTTTGAATCCTTAAACCCGGTAACATATTAGTATTGCTCTGCTGTATAGTAGGTTTCGAGCATATTTTTTTATTACATTAGTAGGTCACTGTAACGGACGTGTTGAATTGTATAATCTTTTCTGATCATGGAAACACACCGTCCATACGGTAAATACCACACCGGTATCAGCCTCTGTATTACTAAACTAGGATATTTTATAATTTATTTATATTCCATTATAAGTATTCTATTCGCGTTAAGTATATTCACTCGACCGACAACAACTGGTCCGTACAACTCCCATAAAATAATATGGTATTGACTATACGGTCATCCTCGATGGGGTGGGGTGGAGCTAGGGTTGCAGATCCAAAGTCCTGGTGGTTATTACTCAGATTTAGGGCTCCATGTTTGACATAAAAAAAAATAAAAAACAGGAAAATTGACCTCAGAAATTTAATTATTTCATATTGCATCAAAAACTGTACGATTTGTAAAGAAATAACTGATATATTTGTTAGAAATAATTTAGCAATACTTATGCAGGGTCGCATAAACAATCACTAAAGTCTATTTGAATGAATCAACAGTGAGCTAATGGTCCATCGAACACGGTTTAGTTCCATGCGCTTTGGGTCCATTAAATTTTAGTGAACCATTAATCAATTTCTTATGCAATCCGGCATTACTGTGTATAATAAGTAAATAACTGTCACGGTCAAGCATAATACGATAATGGACTAAACCCTATAGAGCTTGTTTTTTTATTCCGGACACTGCTCTTAGGCTTAATTTGCTTCTTTGAGATATCACATAATATTACGGTACAGTCCATGCCATCGGCTTTGACTTTTTTTGGCTTAAATCAAAGACAACACTATTTTTTCTGCTTCTACCGAAAAAGATGTCGACAATTATTATTGCTCTGCAGTCGTTAATTTCGAATCAATGAACATGTGAATGGAAAAAAAAAGAAAGGTATTTATTAAAGACATTTGTGAATAATATACATTTATATTAACACGCAACGTGATTGATGGTGATAGTAAGTAACGTTTGCTGCCACTAGTTCCCGGATGGGTGATCAGCGACTACCAAAAACCTTGCCACATTCACGTGTTAAGATTGCACGTATATTTTACAACAGAATATTGTTCTGAGAATTGTTATGTATACTTATTACCTGTAAGCATTGAAATTCTTTGAAAAACACTCTGCTTCGGACTATTAAATTATAAATACATGCTGTCAATCAAACAATAAGAAATTCCGATAACGCAGAAATAAAACTTTGTTTGGAATGTAAATTAACATAATACAAAAAAAAAAAAAAAACAAAGTTAAAAAATATTGATTATTTTCGATATAATAATGTGTGTTTACCTGTTAAAATCATCGCTCTGATTTTAATCAACATTCAACGTTGTCCGCAGATATCATGGATAATATGTTTTGAGAACATCATGGAGACGGAGACACGCACAAAACCAATCAAGCCATAATCACTTGGTTTGTGCTCGGAAGTTTTGGCCAATCACCGTAGTAGGTATTAATAATAAGGTGGATAATGTAGGTACATGAATCGCGATAAAAATCAACTAAATAAAATACGATAATTGTATTATAATTTTCGATAAATACACAACGAAATCGAATCTAAATTTTTCGTGGATCGTAAACTTTTATAATTTGTAGTAAGCTTAGTATAAACATTTTAATAACTCAGAAAATATGCTCAGTAGAATTTTGATTCAGATACATCTAAAATTTCTTGAAAATTATTAGCTAAATCATTTTCAGTAAAAAAGATGGGTGTTCATTTGAAAAATAGAAGTTAGTATCGCCAGATGATACTCAAAGTAGGTAGTACGAAAAATATCATAAATTTGAAAATAATAAATATGTCTTTAGGTATACCTAAAAATCAGAATTTGAACAAATGTAGGTACTATTATATGCAGAGAACAATGGGGGTGATAATATTTAAAAACTCTCTCTGTATAAACTAAAAAGAATAATAGTACCTAAGTATTTGAAAAGTACTATTTTATTTTGAATACAGATAGTTACTCTGAAAAAGTATTTATAACACTTTGATCAAGTTCCTACTTTTTTTTAAAGTATTTAAAATCATATTTCAGTTGGCACTTAAAATGTATTAGAATACTTTTACTCGAGTACTTTATAAGGCTGTATATTATGCATATTATTACTTATTAGCTATCATACGTTTTAGACGTCTGCAAAACCGTTTGATTTAGTTTTGACCTCGAGAATATTGTATGAAAGGTTAATCCGTCGTAAACCGATCGCAATGGCTCGTGTATTTGTATATTTATATTATAATGGATACTGGAATTTTCAAGTTTGACTTTTAGATCGTTTCGTCGATTTTGTTTCGAAGCTCCAACACACATTGCCGTCCCCATTGGACTAGGTTCGTTTCATAAAATATCACTTAATAATAATTGTTTAATAGTTGTAAACGATATCGTAAAACTTTATGTGGTTTGAAGTGCTGATTCTTAGTACTTGTTATAGGTATTATTATTATACTATTACTTAGCGGACTCGTATGTTACGTGTGGAATTAACGTACGACAAAAATTATGTAAAATTATATGGATAATAAATAATTTAAAAAATATACTTATGTCAGGAAATTGCCAAAAATATTATTCTTTTAAATTAATTTAAATTTTCTCCAAAAAAAATATTGATTATTGAAAAAAATAACAACTTGACTTCAATAAACGTTTTTACCATCAAAATTTGTCCAAAAATTGAAATACAAATTGGCTTTTTTGAATTTTTCAATTAAAATAAAATAATTTTCAATTTCAATAGGAAAAAAACAAATGTTATACAGTGCATATGTAGCGCAAGGGCTTAAATATTGATTAGAACAAAAGTTATTTAATTTGTCGGGTCTTTCTGTTACACTTTTTACCTTTATATGGCGGAACTCTATGATAATACAGAACGGAAAATAATGCAATATGACAGTGACACACGTGTCTGGGATATATATATATAATATTATGTACCTATATATAGTATAATAATAAAACATAAATAATATTATTACGATTTCGTCATAATATTAGTGCAGTACTCACACACGAACTGTCTGGTAAACTTTAAATTTTATTAAATCAAGCTGTATAGTTTGTTGTTCGTTATTCGCGCGTTGTTATTAATCATCGCGAGTATTTCCGAATAAAAAGTTTGTTCAACACACTGTTTGTTTTTCCTCTTGGCGGTGCGTGTTAAATATTATAATATTCGGAAAGAAGTTTTCGTACATATTTTATCAGCTACAAGCGTGTACTCATAATATATGTCGTAGTTATTTTAATACGACAATATTATTCGTTTTACGTATTTTATCATAACGATGTTAACACTTATGCGCGTTGTTTAATTAATCTTAATGTTCTCGTTGAACTATATGCGCGTCTTTACTCTTTGTGCAATGTATTAAACAATTAGTATTTCTATTACAATTCACTATTTCGTTCTAATGCGGCGTGTTCACAAAATGTAATATTTAATTATTCAAATATTATTAACTATATAGGTAGGTACCTTGGTATAACGGTTTCTCTTGCTCGGCTCATACCCATATAATATTACCTATAGTCCAGGGGTTTTCCGTAAAGTCTGGGTTTTCGAACTGTGCGTCGTGGCTCCCAGGGGAGTAGCCGGTTATTATTATCCAGGGAGCCGCGTCCGCAGTAAATAATGTAAATTCGTTTATTTTATGGTTATATCATTATTCGTATGAGAGCCGTTTATAAATTGTTTCCAAAATCGGAAGAACCGTACACCCAAAAAGATTGAAGCCCCTTGCAGTACTATATAACATACAAGATTCAGGACCATGTTAGGGGGTGAGTGGTGGGGGGAGGGGAAAAGGTGGTAGTTGCGCCCCGGGTGGCAATTGTTTGATGTCGAAACAAAATAAAAGTTTTGTAATTTTCTAATTATTTATAACATGTATATTTTAAAGAGACTTATTAATTATTGAAAGTTATGCATAATAAATAAACATTTTTACGGTGTTGGCCGATTTTGTCGATACTATTATTTCTACTGTGGTGATAATAACACAATAATTATATTATGTTGAATGCGCGAAGCGGTGGATCTAGGATTTTTTTTAGTGGCTGTTATTTTTATAGTAATAAACTAATAACTAATAAATGTTCCTCAAAGGCACTTATTATGAACAACTTCGGAGTGAAAACAATTTTAACTTATTCTGTGCAGTAATAATGCAGTCTACATAATATATACGTTTGGTTACACGTGATAACTGGTATCTGAGTAAATGTATTAAAAAATCAAAAAAGTTCAATATGCCGAACGGCATAAGTACCCTCCCCTAAATCCACCACTAAGTGTGCAATAACATATAATATAGAGGATTTTTTTTTTGGGGGGGGGGGGATTTATAGTAATCCCAAGTCAGGATTCCCAACTATAATTAGTTATAATAATTCTACCACACACATACTTTTATTTTAGGAGAGGGGAGAGGGTTTGAAAACCTATTTGACTTGTCCTAAAGACATTTTCTAGTTTCGCCTATGGTTGTCCCCGTATTTCTTACGTAGCGAATTTGTGTTCAGCAGTTTCAATTTTGTCTAGTAAGTTTTAATGCCTTTAATAATAGAGTAAATTGACGTATTTCCCCACATAAAGATAAGAACATTATCAGTGCTCTCCCGTGGGTTTTTACGATATTTTAATTTTTAAGAATAAGCTATGAGCGGCACTTATCTACCTATGTAAAATATTACAGTTTAAAAATGCTCATAACACGCTTAATAATTAATATATTGTAAAAAGACACCCACTTGATAGCATAGATAATGTTCATACATTTAAGTCTGATAATAGGTCAATTCTCTCTCTATATTATTAAAGGTTATTGCACACAATTGGGACTGCTGAACACACATTTCCTACGTAGTAAGTTCGCAAAACAGACACACGGGGGTGTGTCGTGCTCTTAAGTTGTGAGTTGGAAAGGATATTGCACTTGGATGAAAGAATTTATTACTATATTCATAGTGGTATAGCCATATTACAACAACTATAATTATTTTCAGAATGGTGTTTTGTCGAGTTTAAAACGTATAATAATTGTATTATAATAATCGATTGTTTCTTCGTGTCCCGGGGTGTTGTGTAGGCAATATAAATACGCGTAAAACAGAAATTCGACCGGTAAAAAAAAAAAACTCAATGCCAGTAACAATATATGATTCGGTCGGCGTTAATATTAAAAAATACATATTACGTAGGTATAAGACTAAACATAATTAAAATTACCAGGATAATATTTTATTCCGTAAATTTTCGGTTTTTTATTAAACTCTGTTTTACATTAATAATATTAGTTTCGACAGATAAAATAATATATAATTTAAACATGTAGGTAGGTAGGTGTACATAATAATACGAAAACGTCAATTTGGAAAATATAAATAATAAATACAAAAATCAAGTTATTTATTAGGTTGTACGGTTAAAGAACGATAGTAATATATTATAATAATATGGTAGTGAAAGAGGAATAAAAAAATATTATTTTTCTTTTGTTCACCGTAAAATATACATTTTTGTATATTATTGCTGAAAGGGATATTGAAAGATTCGAAAAAGTACGATAGGCAGACTCGTTGCTATGATAAGTTGGGGCGGGCATGAACGTTACTGCCAATAAACAGTATCTATTTAAAGGTAAGCAATGCGTGTTTTGCAATAATATTTTGTAATGTTTGCATTAAAAAAGGCAGCGGCGGCGCATGCTGCACACAATAATATTATTTATGCACATGGTCAACATAGTTGTTTAGGGTAGGTAAGTTAGTACATATTTTAGATACAAGATATTACATTAAGCCGAGGACGAGTTTAGTGTAATTAATCGCCGGAACGTACTTACACGCAACGATAATAATTCATAATAATACGACTTTGTTGTGACTATTTTCATTACCTATGTGAACACGAAATCATATTTCGGTCGGTTCCCCGGACGTAGAAAACATTTTGACTATACATTCTATCTGGTTTTATACACACCCATGGAAATAGGTATGTCAGACGTCATGCCTATACCAAGACCGAATCGTGACTTAAACTTAACTATATAATACATTTAGGGTTGGATATTTATGATTTTGCATATTTTTTTTAGGCTATCCTACTCCGTGTCTTCTTAGATAGTCAGATAGACAATATTCTTACATGATTTATCTAGATTAAAATATCAACATTTTATTTGATACACATAATATTTGCATATTTTCCGACATTTACAGTATAAGTGTATATTTTGGAAGTTTTAATGATTTTAATCCTTTATTGTATGGTTTTCGATACAAAATATCAAAAAAGAAAAACACAATTAACTGAAACTGAATCTAAAATTGTATACCTGTATTCTGTATAGATTATATAAAAATGATCACTTATTGATAAATTGTCGGGAATCCTATATGGCCTTCCGGAGATATGCAAAGAGTGCAACTATATTGCTGTTCGTGCAACTTTTTTGGTTAAGAAATATAATTGTAATCAATAAACTTTTATTTTTTATAAACACCTTAAATTTCATAAAATAATAAAAAGCTTTAAAATGCCCACTTTTCAATTTTTCATGAATATTTAGTTATTTTTGCTTGCATAAGTGCATACATTTTTATTAATTTTTAGTGCAATACATCCTAGCCGTAAATTAATAATATATAGTAATCTCGAAACGAGATTAAGATATCGTCACGCTGTACAATAATTATTAATATTTTCATCGAACGGTGTTTTTTGAATATCGTTTTACGCCAACGAGATTTTTACTATCATCAGACAATTTGGATTTGTTTCACTTAATATATTATCATTTATCATACTCTCGCTCAACGAGTGGCCCAAAATTTGAAATAATAAGCCGATTACACGCGTAACGATGCATGATAAAATGGCTTGATTATAACGATTGATCTAATATTATTATTATAATTTCGGATTTTTTTCATAGAAGATATTCACTTGGTTTGGAACACAAAATTAGTTTATCTTCAAACGTCGACAATATAATATTTTGTTGATAAATAATAATGCTATTAGTTGCTCTAGAAGACAAGAAACAATGCAAAATCGCCTTAGAATAGGCCACACCTCATTTTCCCAACGACACCTAATGACAAGAGACGATCCACCCAAATGTACTACCTGTGGCGTTCAATTGAATATCAAACACATCCTTGCTGATTGCAGAAATTACCTGAAAGATCGAGAAGAAGATCTGCTCTACACACATATTTATGAAATCCTCGCACGGATCCAACTGCAACAAACAACCTATTTATTTAAAAAAAAAAATCAAATTTGAATAAAGAAATATGAACCATCCTAAATTAACCAAAGTTAAGTTTATGTGTACTATGTATTTATGTATGTTATGTTATATGATATAATTTTAAGTCACTGTCAGACCAATGGCCAGAGCTGCCATGGTTTTTTTTGTTTCATAAAAAAAAAAAATAATAAAAATAATATTATTTTCAAGAGTTTGTTCTTATTGTTATACTGTCAACTCGTGTACTACGTTATATTTTTGTATACAAAAAAAAAAAAATGTTGTCTTAAAAAATTATTGTTTTTGGAACTTTTAAGTTCTAAATAATTGACTTGATCGCGGTTTGTAATATTGATTTAGGTACAAAATAAAATCAATGAATAAAATTTGTTGTTAAATTTATATGTAGATTGTTTGACAACTAAGACCATTAAGTTTAACTGCTGCGCAGTATTTACAAGATTATGTGTTCTAAGATACTCCGCAAAACTCCCGTGAATCAAAAGGGAACTTCCCGTAAAGTTTTCATAAACTTCCTGGTCGGACATACATTCAACTTCTCTACTTATAGTACCTACCTAGTACCTATATCTATATTCGTGGGTACCTGCAGGTAACCTGGTGCCGTTTATTTTTATTGTTATCTATTACTAAACCTACAAACAGAGGCGTACAAAATAAAAAAAATTATTTACCACCATAGTACACTGAGTAGATTAATTGTCAGTCATTTTTATTGGTCGTAAAATCTCGATCTTAGTTTCATTTTTTTCTTTGACTGTTCTAAGAACAAAGTTAAGAATCTGCCATAACCGTTATATCAAATATTCCATGTTTATAACGGCCCGATGAGGTTCTGATAATGTACTATAATCTATGGTTTATAGATTACCAGGTTAAATATACTCTAAATGTAGGCTAAGTTTAAAATTTAAACTCTATTATTTGTTTTACCCAATTATATAAAAATCGGTTTACCAAAATATATTATACAAATGGAGATTAAGCCCCAAGTTTGTAATTAGGTTTAACTAAAAACCCTAATTGAACTAATATCCGGCGTACGCTACTGCGGCTACGAAATTAGACAAACAATTATTGAAACGATATTTTAACTCGCAGACCAGTATAATATTACAACAACTTACCATGATATAGGTACGTCGTACGTAGTACGTCTACAGGTGTCGGTTTATACTTTCGTGACAATTAAAAAATATATTTAATATAATCACCTGGTTAAGAACGTTCCCGTGAGACTTGGGTGTTCAAGGCATCATGCCCAATCGATAAATCATAATCAATATTGAAATAATTTATTCAGAAATATTCAACGAAATAAAAGTGATTCGGAGAATATTCATATTGTAAGTGTGTTTAATATCAATTAGAAACACTCGAAATCATATAACTATATTATAAAAACCTTCACTTTTGCCCTGCAATAGTGGGAAATTAGAATTAACGATCGCGACTGCCTCAAATTTGACACCACTAAACTTTGGTCCATCGTGATAATATTTTTTCCCTTTAGAGGGGGGGGGGGGTGCTTGAATATTTTAATACCTAGAGAAAACACATCAATTTTTATTATTTTATTTTATTATTTTTTGCGTGAAATGGCAACAGTACAAATATAGTAAAATACAGTAGAATTAATTAAATTATTCGAAATTATTGAAATAATATTTCATGTTTAATGTTTATTAATTAAAAATTAGAAAATAAAAATAGCTTTATTTAATTTTGAGCAATCTAGTGTGGCTGGTTTTTATGGTTTTCGAGCGAGCAAATGTGCTTTAAAGTATAAGGTTCAGTTTTTAAATAGAAATGGGACTGTTGACACGACTTGTTTATTTTACAATTGGTTATCACTTTTTATCTAATCAAAATGGCTTTCAATACTAAGACTAGGACAACTGAATTTTTTATTAGTTATACAGCCTGATCCACAAAGCATGCTAACCCCATTTTACTCTTTAAAATATATTCAAATTGTTGAGTATTATAATAGTATAATATTATAAAAACTATATTTTTGAGAATAGTAATGTATATAATTACTTAGATCTAAGGATTATTGTTTGTTTATTTATTTATAACATCCTTTATTATAATATTTGGTTTATTATTAATTACTTATTTTATTATAATATTCTTAATAGGCTAATTTTAATATTCACATGATTTTGTGTGTAGTATTCTAACCTTACATTTTACATTTTGTTATTATTACATAATCATATTACCATTGTTATCATTTACCCACACAATTTTTAACTACTCTAATTATTAAATTATCATTGCACTGTGCTTATCTTTTAACTGTTATCAAAGATTATGATCGATATTTAGTAAAAAAGTTAAATAAGTATGAAATTACTCGTCCTAGTTTCGATTTAGATTAATTAACATTAGAAAAAAAATTAGCTGCTCAACAATTTACAGTAAAATAGTGAAGTTTTCAATTAAAAAAAAGAAGTTTATAATATCATTAAAAACTCGTTAAATGGTATACAAATCCAAATAATTGAACATAATATAAAATGTAGGTATGTATAGATACACTTAAAAATTCCAAAACTCAGAAACTGAATAAAATATTCATTATTAAAGAAAAAAAATGGGAGTGAGCGTGTTTGGTGAATCTGAACACTATATATTTGATATATTCTTATAAGACTAATTTATATCCAGGTTTTTTGGTGAAATTACCATACTACGTATATTTGTTTTTTCACGTTTTCTAATTAAATTTTTAAACTGCCCCAAATAACGATGTTTGGCTTTACGATAAGTTATCCGCATAATCTCATGACGTCAGCGCGTGCAAAACCTATTTCCGGAATCTATTTACACTATCATATTGTATGTCATAATATCGTTTTCTACAACATGATGTTGTTGTGATGAGCAATTTCTATTTATACGACAGAGCGTATTATTCATCGGTTAACGAGTTTTATCCATATTAGTTATATAACACACTAATGAATCGTTTTTACACAACACACCCGCTCAAGTGATCTACGAGCGAAATACGAGCGAAGCGCATCGTACCTACAGAATAATATGTTTAATTTTATACGTTTCACATTTTATATAACAAATATGTCGTCATATCCATGACGAAATAAATT